>JASKGO010005847.1:0-17592 GCA_030556065.1 Holobus sp. GC000080
AATAGCTTTCGATCAGTTTTTGTTTTAATCTCCTAGCATTTTTAGTTTTCGAGAAAATTGGGAAAGTATTTTCCTAAGATAAAACCTGTGGATGGTCGTTGTTTTCCCCGGTAACCACGGTAACCAAATATAACAATATCAAAAAATTCAATTATTTGTACAATTATTGTTGAAATAATAAAAGAAAGTGTTTACAAATACAAAAAGCCAAAAAAGCGGATTCGATAATATTGATAGTTCTCCATATATGGGTAGTCGGCCATTGGAAACAATCACCCTGATGTAGTTTTATAACATTTCCATTTGTTCATTTTAATTAATATTTTTGTGTTACTCCAAGTTATTTTCGTTTTTTGGATTTATTTATCAAAAATTCAGTTTATAGGATACTTTTAAAATTTTATGCACACCCTCTATATAAATTACATTATAATCGCACTAATTTTTGAAAATTTCGCTCAAATCAGAAAAAAAAATTGATCAGTTAATAGCCAACTTTTTTTATGGTTTCCATAAAAGAAAACTTTATTTATATTCAAAAATCATGAATGCCATGTTTTTATTTTAATTGTTTATATTGTAATCAAAATTCTCTGTTAAGAGAAATCAAAACTTTTTTTCTGACTGAAACAGTTTTTTTTTATAAATTTATTATTAAATAAATTATATAAATTATCAAAAAAGTCGACGATTTTCAGTTTTGTTTGGATAATTCTGGAATCAGGAGACATATCCGGTTTTTGTAAAGGGATTTATTAGTTGAGCGTAAAATTCTGTTCATTTTTGTCTATTTAACCAAATATCAATCTTTTGAACTGAAGATGTAACCCATAAACGGGTTGAGATAATGAAAACCCTGTGTTGTATTATTTTATTATTTATCTATTTATTATATTCTATTATTTATGTTTTTTATCATATCAAAGGACATTAGCCTTGCTTAAATTAAGCGTATAATTTTAAATAATTGAAAATATTTATAATTAAATATTAAATAAACGAACCACAAAAAAGTGTAATTAGTTGTAAAGCTAATTCTATGTAAAAACAAGAAACCTTAATTTAAAAAATGTAATAATTAATTTTTATGGTGTCAAATAAGGTACTTCAATATCTGTTATGAAAATTAATTAATAGTTTGCAATGTTATCATTGTAAAGATAAAAACAAAAACAAAAAATAATATAATGACATTCTAAGTGAATTAGTGCCACTAACGAATTTGAAATCTTATTTAGTAATAAGCCATAGATGTTTTCTCGATATTTTTTCTGCATTAAAAACTTAATTCAAGAACTATTTACTTACCCGAATATTAAATACTATAAATCCAAATTAATCTAAAAAGAAATAAAAATCACTTTTCCTCACAACATTTGATTTTTTACCAAAAACAGTACTAATAATTGGAAGGTAAGTGCAAGGGCATCAATTAGTTATTAGTTATTACACTTCAAATATTACAAAGTAGCCAACAAAGTTTTGATTTAAAATGATTAAATTAAATTCGTAAACGAAAACGTAGTACGAAAGGTCATGTGTTATCGGTATTATCAAAACAAATCCAAAAGTTTTACGTTTTACAATTTTTATAGTAAAAATCGTATTTGAAATTTAAACTGATTTATCTAAAAGAATACTGCTTTTGAGTAAACTTGATAGAAAATTAAAATTCAAAGAAAAGAATCATTATGAGTATTGACAATATTGCTTTGCTACGAGTAACACAAGAATTAGAACGACCTGATGAAACATTATAAGAGTATTGTATATTATAAATCATATGCACTTATTGCAAAGCAAATAAACAAAATGCAAATCCTTCATGGCAAAAGCACTCGTACAATCAATTATAAGAATGAATATTGCACTTGCTTCAATGCTGATATAAGTGCAGCAGACATTTTCACTGAATTACGCTTTTCATGTAAACGATCCAATATTAAACTAGTACTTGAGACTTAAATTGAGTTGATTAGTAAATTTCTAAGAAGTTGATAATACAGCTCGAAAGTTGGGGGCTTTAATTAGTAAATAGTTGCACGGTTTCACTACTTTACTTTTGCATTAATTGTGCAATTAAACGGTCATCATGAAGAAGTGCACTCTTCGTAGCTCCACGGAATTTCCCATGTGAGAAAAATGAACTACGAAAAACAATAATCTAAAAAATAAAATAAAAACAGTTACAGGTGCTTAAAAGAAATATCCAGAAATGAAGAGGGAAAAACCGTTTGTACTTGGAACAACAATATATGGGATTATCCGGATCACATTTCAAGAAGTCATCCCAACAGTTACTTCGTGGTGGAAAATCAGAGAGTGCTATTTTCTTGGAGTATTCCAATGGAAGAGACTCAATTCGATAGATGCATCCTTGAATGCGAAGACAAACACTACTTGTACGAAGTGTTGTACAAGAATTCGAATCGAACAATTCGTCATCGACTTTGGTTTATACCGCAAAATTACAACTTGAATTTATTCTCTTTAATTGAACAGTATAATGTTACTATCACGATGGACGATCAAGTATTCAACTGCTCAACTATTTCCAACACCTTTAAAGACATTGAACCCGCCAATGAAATAATTACAAAGTGTAACAGTGGGCATCCTGAATGGATTTTGCAAATTCATTAATTTTTTTGCTGACAATTTTTTTCCCCACTTTTTTATATATTTCTCTATTTTATACTTTTAAACAGTTTAAAAAGTATTAATTTGTAACTTTTATAGTACATTTAAAAGTTTATAGTTAAATAAAAGTTCCTTAAGGAAATAACTTTTATGCGTGTTTATTTGAAATTCCCGCCCGGGATTATCCTGCGCAGAAAACCGGTGCAGTAATTTTGTGATGTAACTGGCTTTGATCCTCACGGTTTCGTAAAGTTTAAAAACCAAATTAGTCGTCTTTTTCCATTTAAAATAAATAAATAATTCTCAAAAGCTAACAATGACTGCCTGGAGAGCTGCTGGTCTTAAGTAAGTAGTGTTATTTTTATTTACAGCGTTCAAAAAGTAATATTTAAGTTTTTGAGGTTATGAAGTTTTAGATTTTTTCGATTTTCATTTCTTTTGTTTTAAAATTGAATAAAATGTTTAATGTATGTTGTTATCTTATTTTAGTTACATCAACTACTCTACAATTGCCGCTAGATTGTTGAGGAAAGCTCTGAAAGCGGAATTTCGTACTGATGCAGGCAAGCGAGATGTGTCGGCTATCAAAATCACACCTTGGGCTAATGGCAAGCCAGAAAGTAAGTTGTTTAATTAATTTATTTTAAAGAGTCAGAATCTATTTCTCATTGTTTTTCTTCTTTTCTTTTTTAATTATGTTTCTACAAAATATTACTTGTCTCTAGTGGAGAAATGTAAGTTAGGTTTGACTTGAAAAGTTTGATTTTAATCTTGTGTATTTCTTTCTTAACTAATCACTTAATTTGCATTTTGATCTTTTCAATCTTTAACTTTATTAATTGTAATAAAAACAGTTTCATTCAGAAGCAACAAAGCTGGTTTGTTTTCATTGATAAGTTTGATTTTAATCTTGTGGATTTCTTTTTTTTACTAATCACCATATTTGTCTTTTGATTTTTCAATTATTAAATTCATTAATTGTAATAAAAACGGTTTAATTGCAGAAGCAACAAAGCCCTAGGATGGGAACTACTAAATTTCATCTAAAGTCAGCAAATTAACAACATCATAATAAATACAAGTAGAAACAAAATGTACAGTAAATAACAATAAACTTTGAGAATACAAAATATTTATTGCAATATATCAAAAATGTAAAACTTTATAAGCATTATTCAAGATAAAAATTTCGGTGTTCCAGTTTCGTTCAACAAATGTTGTGTCTTTTCCCTGATAACAGTCGCACCTTCTCCAGATTCAGTACAAATAACATATCTAAGAGAATTGACGCTATTAACAGGGAATTTAGCAGCAATTTCGTTGTCTAAAACTACTGGCTCAACCCTAATACCTCTGTAATATCCATCTGTATTCTTATCATGCGGAAAACAATGGTTTACCAAAGCCGTAACTTCCTTAAGATCTTTTTCGAGTAAAAACAAGCAAGCATTTGGTCCAGCATCGAACGTATAAGCCACCTAAAATCGAAATTATTAGCATTACGTAATGATTCTTCTGTGGCTTCTCGGAAACCTTATTTTCGCCTTTGAGTTCATTGAAACAATGAACCAAATTAATTATGGTTTGCGACGTGTCGTTCAGATACACGCAAGGCGGATAAGTGTCTTGGCAAATTGCGTGGAACTGATTGGAATCCTTCATGGTGATTTCCGCAAACTTTGCAAAGTTTTTCGTTAGGATGGCCTCAGTCATCTCCTGGATTCGCCGAGGGACTACTTCGGCAGCTCGGTATTTTAGTAGATCACTCGTTAGGACGCTTTGTTTCATTCCGGATGTGGAGCTGTACTTTTTGCGCGTGTCGTTGATCACCAGGATCACAATGCGCATCTCAGGCCAATGCAAATGACTTGTTATTTGTTTAGCTATCGAGTCGGATCCGTCGTCCTTGCTGCCTTTGCACCATTGCACCTTTTTCCAATTATTTGAAATTAATAATTAATAAATAAAAATAAGAAAAGCTAGAAATATAAAATCATTGCTAAATTTATAGCTTTGTTAATCATTTAGATTCTAAATTCTAAATTTTAGAACATTATGGAAACTAAAAAAGGGAAAATATTTACCCAACCACTATAAATACTTCTGCAAGCACTTCCGGAACCGATTCTTGCAAGAGCTGTTAAATCTGAGTCCACTTCATATAACTCAGTTAAGGCTTTAATAAGGCAGGCATATCCAGCGGCAGAAGAGGCCAAACCAGCTGCTGTTGGAAAATTATTCTCTGAGCAAATGTGAATATTCCACTTTACAATATCCTGCTTATCTCTTTTTTTCGTGGCCTTCCTCTTTACTAAAACAACTCATGTATTATTCAAAATACATACTGAACTGTGACATCTACTAACTTTCTTTTAAACAATTCTGCAAGCGCCTGTTTTCTTCCAAAGATTGTTCCTCTTTGTTCAGCCAAAATTTGCTCTGTGTAAAATCAGGACTGGCCATAATGCTAGTTTTTGCAAACATCTGAAATTGTTTATTTGTAATTACTAATTATCAACAATGTTTTACTGTTAAGCAAGAAAAACGTACATAATCCATGGATAAAGTGCAACTAATGGAATCATTTATAGGCAAAATTAGTTCTTCGTCGCGTTTTCCCCCTAAATGGAAAAAAATGTTAAAGGTGGGCTGTGAACTTTTGTTTTGTTTATTTTACTTACAATATTTTATAACAGCCATATTTACAGGAGCTTTGCATGTTACAATTTTAGAATTTGTTGCCATTTTTACTTGCTTTCTACCTTTCTACACTAGGTTTAACACTGTTGTGAAAATGTTGTAGATACCACAGCTCTTTAAATATGTTCCCATTGAACAAACTCTGGTACTTTCTAAAGAGCGAATCTAGTCTCGTCTTTTTTTCTTTTGTTTTGTTTACATTTGCTCCTCTATCTATCAATTGTTTATAATCTATTTACTAATTGATCAGTTTTTCTTCGATTTATTAAAAATCAATGATACATTTACATACTGAAAAATAAGCGTGTTTTCAAATGGATTTTAGAACTTAAATAACCACTAGTAATTAGCTCTTAAAATATTAATTTTTCTCATAATTATTTTGACCTTGTTTCTTGCCTTGTTTAAAGATTTATAGGTTATAAATGGCCTTTAAAGGCCATCGCACATGCAACTTTTCTTTTGCTCGCAAAAAAAATCCAAATAATTTAAACCAACGACTGCAAATTTTAATAGTTAATAATCTATTTCACATATATATTTAAAATGGAATTTATTTGTTTATTTTTTAATTCAATATTCCAAAAAAAATGGAAACTTTTGAGAAATTTTACCCAAGTGAAGACGTAGCTTTATATTGTGATAGATGAGATCTGTCAAGGATTCAGTTGTCTTTGGTTAATAAGAAATTTTCGAGGAGACGATTAAATCCCTGTGCGAGCTTTTCTTCGCTCATCTACTGAAAGATAACGAATTTATCGCGGGTCCCCGTTCAACGGGAACGAGATCGTGCATTGAGAAATCTCAGCAGTCGTCGACTGGCGGTGTCATCGCATCTAGCACGTTCGTCAGCCGTCCGTGCCATTGGTGGAGGTGGAGGTGTTTATTTAAATTTAAAAATGATCCGTGCAATATACGCGCCTTAATTTATTAGTTCCGTTGTTAATTTTTTCACTTTGCGATGAAGGAAGTTACAATTCACTAGCAGAGTCTTTGCGATATCTATGGCAGGAATTAGCTGGTAACGTTGTTTTGTGTGTGTGCTGTTGACGGTGCATTGAACTCTGTTAATTTGCAGGTACCAAAGTGATAAAACCAAGAAATCCATTGAACAAAACGAACCTGATCATGTGCCTCTATATTCTCTTGCTGATGTTCAGCTACGCTTTCTCTGTCCAGAGGATCTTGATGAAGTTCGAGCCCTTTGTCAAGACTGGTTTCCCATTGAATACCCCTTGTCCTGGTACTATGAAATCACTTCAGGAAATAGGTAGATAATTTCTGAGATTTAGTTTTTTAGTTCTAATAATTTATTGATAATTTAAAAGAATGTTTTTATACATAAAAATTTATGACTCATTTTGTTAATCCATTGTTCAAGGGACTTTTTCTTGTTTTGTTGATTGTTTCATAAAACAAACAAAAAAATCATTAAATTTATTTTTATCTTAAAAAATTGGATTTTTCATAAATATTAAATTAAATGGTTACTTATCCATTGATTTTCTTTCATAAGAACAGTTTAAATAAAAATTCCAATACACTTTTTTAAGTATTCTTTTTTTTAAATTTAGAACCGGTTAGATACAAACACAACATAAAAATTTAACGCTTCAAACGAAAATTTAAATTCTTAGTTTTAAGTTTAGACTTTAGAGTTTTTAACTTATATCTTTACTTAAAAAACATTTAGAGAACAACTTTTTCAGGTTTTACGCGCTAGCAGCAACCTATAATCAGGTAATAATCGGTCTAATCGTGTCGGAAATCAAGCCCTACGACCATCTCAACGCCGAGGACCAGGGTTTTCTTGCGAAATCGTTTTTGTACACCAGCGATGTGGGCTACATCTTATCACTGGGCGTCGCGAAACGCTACCGAAGGAACGGCGTCGCGACGCTCTTGTTGAACTCTCTAATTAACTATATGACTACCACCGAGCGCAATAGAATCAAGGCAATATTTTTACACGTGCTAACAACCAATTCAGCTGCCATTATGTTCTACGAAAACAAAAAGTAAGTTCTTTTTTAGGGAGCAATTAATTTTTTTTTGTTAAAAGAAATGTTAACTATTATTAATTTTTGAAAATTTGCAGGTTTAAATTGCATTGTTTTCTGCCATATTATTACTCGATAAAAGGACGATGCAACGATGGGTTCGCTTATGTCCTTTACATAAATGGAGGACATCCACCTTGGACACTAATATATCCTTTTTTCCTAATTGTTTTTTTTTGTTTCGTGTGTGAAAATTGCGAGTTTTGCAGCTGGGAAAATATGAGAGGATTGTTGTTTCCTTAACTGATGCATACAGATTACATAAAATACCTGGTGAAAACGATCCTGATGGGCGCAGGTATCTTTCCGTGGCTTATGAGCTCTTCGTCGCGGTTCGTCTATTGGTTGTGGTCGAATCGAAAATTGCAGCAACGTCCAGATATTGACTAGTCACCCGATCCTAAAAACAGAACACCGGTTCAGAAAATTAATCAAATAGGAAAATATAGAACAAAAAAAGACAGGACAAGTGAGATAAATAAATCTAAAGTTAGTAATAATATGGTAAAGTATAATGTACATAAATAGATTGTATTATATAAATTATTAATATTGCTACCGAGAACAAAAAAAAAAACAAGAGAAGGGTATAAATGTTGTTCAATACGATAGCCGCAATTATTATATTAATAATAATATTATTATGACGAACAAAGACTTAACTGTGATGAGTGCTTGTAAAGGCTCGCAGTCCATACTTACATTTTAAATGACATCACAATTTTTTTTAAATTTTTATCACATTGATTGATTAGTTGATTTTATTTTTCGAGTTTATAACAGCAGTGTAAAGCTAAATCAATATTACAAAACACAACAGTGATCCCAGCCAGCTAGTAGACTAGTAGTTCTTACCTCAATTGCAAAGCAAATAATTCGATTGCGTTGTGAATTCGATCACATACTCGAAAATCGTAAGGAACCCAGTAAACTTGCCATGTTTGTCCTACAGTCAGTTAACCATTTTTAAAAATGTTGTTATAGGAAAGTCAAATAAAACAAAATTAAAGTAAGAGTAGCAAAAATGAGCTAAATGAAACCATATTTTTAATGCAAACTTTGAAATTTAGATAAATTATTCTACTGGGTTGTTACTTAAAAAAAAAAACTGTAATTTTAAGGAAAGGAGGTTTGAAGTTTAGATGGAAGGGCTGAATTTTTTGCAATTATAAAAATTAAAAGCGATTTAGCCTTTCTATTTAAACCGATTTGCACTATTTAATTAATTTAAACAAATACCAAACAAACCAAATAATTATACCGCAAACCGTACAAAGTTTTCGCTTCAGTATTGATTTTTTTGTCTTCTGAAATATCGGGTAAACACAAAACAGAGACTACACACTTGTTGAACGAATTTTGTTATCAATAAATTTATTTATTAACTATATATTTATATTGCCGTAACTTATAAATGCTCTCTGTCTCTAACAAAACGAAAACGAAAAAAAAAAAAAATTAACCAATTCTCCATAAGTTAGCTTTCTATTTTTTTCGCTTCAATCCCAGCGATGCAATTAACGCTCTTGGCGAAGGATCGCGTCCCCTGAAGTTCCTGAACGTCTGATTTGGATGACACGCGCCGCCATCGGCCAAGAAAGTATCTCGGAACCGCTTGCCCACATCTTTGGTCTGCTGCTCGTCGCCGCGCACCTCGTGGAACGCACTGTACACATCGGCGGCGACCATTCGTGACCAGAAGTGCGAAAAATATGCAGCCGCCAGTTCGTCGCTGAAGATTTGCGAGAAACTGCAAACGTGCGAATCCATGCGGTCGAGCGGAAAGTCGATAAAGCGCGGCCACAGTTCTCTGACTATATCCAGCCAGAAGTCGGTGCCTTTGTGCAATTCCAGATCCAGAGTGGCCAAGTACAGTTCGCGGCACAAGTCAATACCGGTTCCATGTTGTGACCGCTTTACGATTCCTTCGAAAATGTGCGCCGGCAGTTTGTCTTCACTCATATGATGGCAACTTATTCGATCGATGACTTCTTTATTGTAGAGCCACATGCTCATTACGTGGCCGGTCACCTCGACAGCGTCCCATTCGATGTTCGTGAGGCCGGCCACTTCGGCGTACGACGAGCGGCTCAGTACGTGTTTCAGCGTTTGGCCGAATTTGTGGAACAATACCTGCAGGTCGCTGAAGGATAGAAGCGACGGTTTGCTGTCGGTAGGTGGTTGGAAATTAAACACTAGAGCGGATAATGGTTTCGTTTGCGCTACGTGACTTTGGTTTTGCATGGCAACCATCCAACCGCCAGATTGCCGAATGTGGGATTTGTCTTCGGAGCGCGCGTACGGATCGAAATAGAAACCGGCCACCGGTGCCGAACTATGCGACTCGAATACGTCGTAGTATCGGACATCCTTATGCCATGTTACGACATCCGTTCTTTGCTTGACTTTAACGTTGAAGAGTTGGTCGCACAAGTCGAAAAGACCGTCGAGGACTTTTGGCAACGGAAAATATTCCTGTAGTTTCAAGTCGTCGAAGTCGTAGATACTTTTGCACTGTTTGCGCTTCCAAAAAGCATAGTCCCATAATTCGATTCGCTCTCCGCGAAATCGGCAGTCATGAGCATACTTAGTCAGTTCTTCCAGTTCAGCAGCTTGCGCCGGTTTAGCGAAACTCATCAGGCTTTCTATAACTCCCTGCACATTCTCCACACTGCCAGCCATTTTCGTCTCCATGGACATATCGGAGAAACATTTGAAGCCTAAAAGATTAGCTTGTTTTTTCCGCAGTTTAAGAATTTCGGCCACCACCGTGTTGGTTTCGAATTCCTTGTCGCCGTATCCGGAACAACGGCTCACATTGGCCAACCACGCGTTTCTCCTCAGTTCGCTGTCCGGGCAAAACTGCATGAAAGTGTTATAAATGTGCGGCTGTAATGTTACAGTCCAAGGGCCGGCGGGGCTTTCGGCCATCGCATTGCGCACTTCTTCCGGAATATCGCGTATAACGAATTCGTCGGAAATCGTATGGTAGAATTTGCCGGTGGCCACTTCCAGTTTAGCACGGAACTTCCGTCGCTGTTCCATTAAAGATCTGAGGGTGGTCATTAGGTCCTGTTTCTTTTTGTCATCTAAAAGAAGACCATTCAATTTGCCTTCCAGGGCATATTTTTTTATCACGCGTTCTTCCTCGACGGATAACTTCGTAGTCTTATTTTGTAACGTCCTCACAGCTGCTTTGTATATGGGAATTGAAGTAAACTTTAAAGATCTAGCACTTCTGGCCCTTTCATGGATAGCCAAATAGGATTTTGTGGGCATCAGAGAACTATTTGCTAAATACAATGTCTTTGATATTCCCCATGTCAGCTCCAAATTGGAACTTGCTTTTTCTATAGGTTCAACAACATCTTTTATCATATCTACATTCTTTTTCACTTCAATACTTGTTTCGATTTTCTTAATATCATTTTCTAGATCTAAAGATTGCCTGCCTACTGCAGCCATGCACGTTTCGATTGTGACGTTATTAAACTCTGGCAAACCATTTTCTTGCATTAACGGATTCTTATTTTCAGTATCTTCACCTATTTCAGGCACTCTAAAAATTTTTAATCACCAACAATGTTTTTCGAGAGTTATGCATACTTACAATACTATATAGCCATGTAGTTTGGGAGTGTGGTGCAAGAACCTTGCATTTATTAGTTTCCTACCAATTAATAACGCCATAACATCTAATATTTTAAACTTTTATCTCACATTTAATTAATATTTCAGGATTTTTCTCGAGATTTTTATTTTTGTGACAATATTTAGGTTATGTTAAAATGTGCCAAAGAGCGATTCTGATTGGCTGATGCAGTTTTAAAACCTGCCATAGGTGTCGATTCTTTATTATATAATTATTGGAACAATACAGCGAAATTAATTTAAAAACATGACAAATATTAGTAATAGTGTTATTTTGAAGAGTTTGGTAACACTTTTGCAGTATTTTTTGATTGTTTATGAACGCAAATTAATTAAAATGCATAATGAATATTCGGCTTTCATCGGTTTTAATCGTTTAAGCCGAGCCGAATAAAACCAGAGCGAGATAGGCTTATGGAAGGTTACATGTTCACTGGTGTTTGCTGTCTCTGTTTAAGGCCAAGGTGCCGGCATTGAAGTGTGGCCTGCGAGTTGTGTATGGCGAAAAGACGGGACGCCATTTTGTGTTTAACTTTTCTGAAGCAAATAGTAAAAGCTCAGACTGTAAAATCAATATTAAAACGTTCCAGAGACGTTTTTACGAACGCAAACAATATTTCGAATCATTCGAGTGATTCGGATATTGATGGCTAGAAGAGAGCTTTGATCATTCACTGGTTGGACTGGTGTGTAAAGGTAAGGAACGCCTTCGTGCAAAAGCCGAGCAAGTGATAATAATTATTTAACTACACTCTCTCCAACTTCAAAGCAAGCATTCTCAATCTTAAATCTGAAATAAGTATATATAAAAATTGTGTTTGCAATTCAGTCGTTCGTTGTTTAGTTGCTCACAATGAAAGATATCAGTAATTAATTGAAACGCCCGGAAGTTAAGTATTCGCGAGTATAAGAGACGCTCTAGTAGTTTTGTGTTTGTGTATAATCAGTACAAACGAAAGATCAGTACGGCTAAAAGTAGGAAATGCCTGTCCATTTTGTGAAGAGACCACACATATTGTGTTTTTATGGTTTTGTTGATGATGCTGAAGATATTGGCTTCTATTGCCAGGTAAGACACCAAGAAATCAAATACCCACTGACTGGCATATACTGTATTAAGCAATTATGATGATTAAAAACAACTAAAAGGCATTTATGTGAATCAACCCTAATACTCAGTTTGCAATTTGCAACAACAACAAAAAAGTAAATAAATAAGAAACAGTCAGTTTACGTGTCACAAACATGACTGAACTTAGACTTTTTAAAGCAGACCAAGCAGCAGTGAGTATGTAAATATTTAGCTTTCCTCAAAATTCAGTATTGTATTATTCATTGTCAAATTGTTTCCAGATGAGCTGGCTAATTTGGTCTATTATATATGCTTCAGAAACCAATTTTTGAACTTCACCCCAAGGGAGTTACATAACGTTAGACATGGATTCAGATAGAGAAGAAGGATCCTCAGGAAACGAAAGCGAACCCGAATATGCGGGCCGACAAGCGAGATCTTCGTCTAGATCCGTCTCCCGTAGTCAGTCTCGCTCTCCAGCTTCTTCGAATGTTCGCTCTCCGCAGAGCCATTCGCAGTCCCCCAGAAGGAGCAATTACGCTGCTCCGCATTCGCCTAGCGAGCCTGAATCGCCCGGTATATCGCCATTCCAACGAGCCCAAAATGGGGGTACGATTCGGTCACCGCCGGGTTCTCCTCAGTCGCCTGACCGAATGAGCAACGCGTCCAATAAATCAATGTCCTCGCGGGGCTCCAGAAGGGCGCACATCAGTGCCAACTTGGAAGACGGCAACAGTTCGGACTCCACCATGGGCAGCGATGACGACACGGGCTTTAGAAGTAAAAACCCGCCGGGTGGCAACACAGAAAAAGATTCTCAACCCGATACTCACGCGGAGGAAATTTCAGACGGTACTTGTTTATTCGTTATTTGTTTACATACGTACAGTTGTTATTATTGGAGTCGTATTTCAGGTGATATCGAGTCGGAGAACGAGAAATTAGCTGCTGGTACCTCTGATAAACCGAGTGCCGCAGAAAACAACATGCAGTTGGACGCGGATGACTTGTCCGATGTTTCGGACTTGGACGAATCGATCGGTGGACATTCCGATAGGGACGATAATAGTGACTACAATAGTAAGATGGAGGACTCGGGTCGCCACTCGCCTCCGAGCCGAGCGGAAAGCGGAGGAAAGCCATCACGTGCTTCACCCGTGGAAAAGGCGCGGCCCGAAGAATGTGAAGAACAATTGGACTTTGAAGCTGAAGATGGTGAATGTGGCGATGACAAGGATGATAAACCAGACTCTGGCTCAAATGAGAAAAGTGATAATAGCGGCAAAGGATCTAAAAAGGACAAAGGACGCGAACTGGAGGAAGGCGAAGAGCTTGAAGAAGGTGAAGTGACCGATGAGGATGATGTAAGACCAGAGGAAGTAGAGCCACGCCCTGTATGCCGTTTCTTTTCACGAGGACAGTGCACTTGGGGGTCGAGTTGTAGATTCTTGCATCCGGGAGTAACTGATAAAGGTAATTTTACTGCTTTTTTATTTTCAATTCAAAAATTTAATTTTTTTTTAGGCAATTATACAATGTTTGAAATGATAAGGCCAGTAGTGCCTGGTGAATACGGTCGAGATGACAGACCCGTAGGATACGGCCGTCCAGAGCCGGCACCGCTGGAATCAGCCTGGGAACGCGGCCTAAGAACCGCAAAAGAGATGCTCAGGAAATCCATTAAGCGCAAAGAGCAAGATATCGACTTTGAGGACAAAAAGAAGAACCTCAGCTTGGCACAAGACGAATTAGATAAGGAAAATGGTTATTATATAAGAGTCCCATCACCAGAACCTAGGTAAACATCTGGCATCCTAATATTTATTTATTCTTTTAATTATTTTTTTTTTTGCAGATATGTAAGACACCCAATACCTATGGAGTATACTCCTAGGCCGCCTCCAGAGGACTACTATGCTTCCAGTAGACGCCAAGTACTCTACGAACCGGAGTACGCACCCAGGGAGCGAATGCGTCCGGTATACAGAGAGCATCCTACACATAGACCGCCGCCTCCCGTGGACTATTACGAGGAGGAAATACCAAAGTCCTCGCAGCGGCGGTCGAAACGTGAAGTGATTGTGCAGCGAGTGGTAGAGGAGCGTCCGGTGCGTGCCGATGAATGGACGGATCCGTGGATGCGCTCAAAGTCTCCCGGAGCACGCAAACGAGCCGGGTAAGTGTTATTAATTCCCGTCCCCTGCTTAGTGATTTCGATACGCAAGCCTGCATGCTCTACATTGAACCGTGTATAGTTATTACCTTGAATTGCACCCTTCAGGAAAAAATCGTACAGCTCAGGTTCTAGTTATTCATCCAGTAGCTCATCCAGAAGTTCGTCTAGGTCGAGTCGAACGTCGTACCGATCGAGTTCGAGGAGCCCGCCTGCGAAGGGCAGTAAGGGACGTGCACCTGTGCCAGGCCGCAGCCGGCATGCCGTCTCTCCTTCTGTGATTGTTTCCGAAAGGAAAGCAGCCAGCGAAAGGGCTGCGCTAATGAATCCGCCTGCACCCAAGAAGAAAGCTCTGTCTCCAAGTACGTTTTTACAGTTTGTTTTTCATAAATTCTTTACGGTTGATTTTGTTTTTAGGTATGATGAGAGTTGGTGCTCAGAATCCGCCAGCACCTTCGAGACTGGACGGTAAGACGCGCAAAGCTATGGCGGCAGCTCTAGCTCGTGTCAAGAGTCGACGAAAATCGTCGCGCAGTTCGTCCGGGTCCAGTTCCGGATCAAGTTCCAGTGATTCGGAGTCTTCTTCGAGCAGCTCCAGTTCCAGAGATAATAGTCCTCCGGTTCGACGTTCAGGTTTGTTGTGTTATTATTTATTTGTTTTGATTCATTAAAATGCTAATAGTTTAGTTTATAAATAAAATGTTTAAATTGTAGGTGGCGATTTGGCTTTAGCGCTGAAAGCGAAAGCACTTGATGCGCTAAAAGCGGGCGTAGTGGAGAAGAGACCAATAAAAATGACAATAAAGTCGAGTGCGAGTCGCAAAGAGTTGGCTACGAAATCGGAACTGTCAAAGAAGCGGCCGGCATCGCCGCTTGCCAACGACAAAGCAAAGAAATCGGGAGCGTCGACCTCGCGACGCGAGGAGCTTCTCAAACAGTTGAAGGCCGTCGAGGACGCGATCGCCAAAAAGCGGTCCAAAGTGAACTAAGTTATTATTACTCTTCGATTAAGATTAAATGTAATGGTTTGCAATTTTCTACACATACACAAAGTGTCGGTCACTCGTTTTAGTTGGTGTCGAACTAATTACTGCTACAAATAGGCGTTTTAATATTTTAGATAGGCTGTTATTATTAGATCTAAATAGCGATTTGGTTATATAAGTTCTTAGTGAGTGCAGCGTATTTCTGCGGTCCTTTTTGCGCGCCGTTTGAGTGTATTGTTTCGTAATGTTTATATTATGAGAGAATAAATGAGGTGCTTTTGACGCCATTACAAACTATACTTTATTGATATGTATTATTGAGGTACCTTTGGGCAAGTTTGCGTAGTTTTTCGCAAACATGCCATTAAAAAATTTGGACGTTTTTCTTTGTTTTGTTGCCAGCAGGAAATCAAATGTTCACAGCGATATTTATAGGTGTTTCGTTGAGTAACCATGGTGAATGACTGGAATGAGGATATTTGAATTTGGGGAAACAAAAACCAAAAAAGAAATCAAATGCAATATTTATGAAAAAAATGTAATCCGATGTGTGTGAAAGGAAAAGTAATCAGATGTAGAGTCATTAAAAGTTTACTGTTTTGGTGAGTTCGGGCCTTGTAATTCTAAATTTGTTTGTTTTGAGATCGAGTTGAACGAATGCGGAAGTGGATTTAAAATTTGGCGCATTTTTAGCAGGTGCCCCCACCCGTAGCGATGAATGAACGGTCGACCAATGGGGTCGTCGCTCGTATTGTTTGGTGTTTTTCCAAGAGCGCGCTTAGAAGTGAGAGCGTGAGCGCGAGTGTACACAACCACGAGCTGCCGAGTTGTACGCTGACGTCATTATTGTCTAATCCTGCGACTGTGTATCTCGTTCCACTCACACAAGTGCACGCGCGCTGTAGGAAGAGCATTGCTGCGAGAGCGAGGGGCGGGCGGTCATAGTTTTCAAAACAATCGTCTGGCTGGCCGACGACTATTGCTTGTTTGCACGATCGGCGACGAGACCCCGTGGCTCACAGGCCCAGCTAATAACGTGATTCTAATTGTGTGTGTCCGCGTCCCGTTTAAGTAACATAACAATCGCAAGTGTGGAGCACAATTACACCCGGACCAGCAGTGCTGTCGGCGGAGTGAATTCCTCCCAGGAACAGAGTGCTGTGTGTGCACGAGGAAAATCATTCTCAGTCTCATCCACCACGATGGACACGGCGGCCCTACGAGAACAAGTAATGATCAATCAGTTCGTCCTGGCAGCTGGCTGTGCTCGAGACCAAGCAAAACAATTACTGCAGGCCGCCCAGTGGCAGTTTGAGGTAATGGAATATTTGTAAACAAACGGCAACGTGAAAAGGAAATAACATGGCGGCTCGCTGTGTAGGCCCGCTTTATGAGTCGCGTTCGGCGAAACCCATGGAAAACCCGAGTGCCTCTCAATAAAAGGATTGCTGGAAATTAATGGGGCGCTTGGGTTTTCGATGTGGCGGTCGCGATGGTGGCCTTTTCAAGCCGCCCCTACGAGCATTCGATATTGACTTCCGAATGTTTTGGTCGGATGTTTCAAGGTCACCGCTACTATTATTATCGCTGTCGCAAACAATTCATTAAATCCATGCAAAAATAACGTTTCCTTACACTTTAAACTCGTTTCGCAATTCGCGTTCGTTTTTTTGTTGGTAAATATTAACAATAATAACGAGACCTATTAAGCGATAACGGCGGTTATCTTATCTGAAAATTTGGGCGTTTATTTTTGTAGCCCGATTGCTCAATACATTCGAAATAATTGAAAAATGTGTAATGAAAGCTTTAATTCAATTAGAATTGCTGTGGAAAAATTAACGAGATTTGTGTGTACGTTATTAATATTATGTATGCTACAGCTACACGAATGAAATGTACTGCTTATAAAATGACGGATGTATTTCGCAACATTTGCTAACTGTTTTTTTCTTGTTGTTTACAGACTGCCTTAAGTATATTTTTCCAAGAAGCTGCAATACCCTCGGCTGCCCATATAGGACAGGTAAGAGATGCATCGACTTACATGGTCTGGCACTGTATTTTTTTACTGCATTCTGGAAACAAAGTGCAAATAGTGCAGCTTTGGGAAAATATTATGTCAATATTCAATTTGCACAAATTAAACAAAAACAGGTATCAATTAAACAAAAGAAACATGATTACTATTCATTATACTGGGTGTCCCAGCGAAAAGTATCCACCCGGAATAAAATGAAAACTACTCATTTTAAGAAAAATCCCTGAGACACGTCAATTTTTGTTGTTAGGGGGACATCTTTTGGAATA
>JASKGO010005848.1:0-32615 GCA_030556065.1 Holobus sp. GC000080
TAAAAAATATATTACAAAATTATTTTTTTTCTATAAAAATTGGTTTTTAATTCGTTGTTAAGAATTTTTTTTTGTGAAAATAAATTATAACTTCAAATTTCCTAGTTTTTTCTTTAATTTTCAGTTTATTTTCTATAAAGTTTTAATTTTAATAACAGAAAAACTTAAAAAATAAATTACAAGAAATTTTTTTTTCTAAAAAAAATGGTTTTTAATTCTTTGCTTTGAATTTTTTGTGAAAATAAATTATAACTTTTGTTTTGCTAGTTTTTTCCTTAATTTTCAGTTCATTTTCTATAAAGTTTTTATTTTAGTAACTGAAAAACTTAAAAAATAAATTACAAGATATTTTTTTTTTCTAAAAAAATTGGTTTTTAATTTTTTGCTTTAATTTTTTTTTGTGAAAATAAATTATAATTTCAGTTTTGCTAGTTTTTCTTTAATTTTCAGTTTATTTTCAATAAAGTTTTAATTTAAGTAACCAAAAAAACACAGAAATAAATTGCAAAGTAATTTTTTTCTTAAAAAAGGCTTTCTACGAGTAATTCCCTGTATTGAATTTTCCTCTGAAATTTTATTAAAACTTCCATTTTGCCAGTATGTTTTTATAAATTCACAAAATTCTCAAACATTAATTTAGTAACTAAAAAAAAAAACGAAAAGAAAAATTGCAAGATACAGCAGCAGCAGCACCAGAAGAAAAAGTAGGAAAAAAAAAATCGCTGAGTGTTTATAGGCGAAAAGGACCACGTCGCAGTCGACTCAATAATGTAGTGGTAGTGCGTTATCAAAATTTCCCCCTTGCTTCTTTTCCGCTTTTCCCTGCCAACGTATAGCTAAAGATCGTGACCGGCATTTAATGCTCTCTCTGTTCGTTCGGGTACGACGGTATAGTCGCACCGTCGATTTAATCAATACTTTCGTCTTCCGCCAGAGCGACAGGTGGAAAAATTACCCAACAAATGCTGCCGCGACAGCCCCTGCAGAACAACGGAGAACTCTTAAACAATGACAATAAAGTTATAACAGCTCTCTCGCACAATAAAATAAAAAAGTGAACGTGTTCACTCTGATTTATTGACTTTTATATTTGAAGAGTTGTTAACTTCGAATTTATTACACATGTCATAATAACATTTCTTTTTTTTTCTTTTGCTTTCTTTTTTATCAATTCAGCAGTGGTGTATTCGCGGAGAGAACATATGTATAATATCATTTGCAAAGTTGGAGTGATAATTAAATGCTCACTTTGTAATTTAATTTCGCCGAATTGAATATGTATCTCGAGAGATATTAGCAAGTTGCGTAATATCGGTAGCTCATTGATGATTCAAACCTTGCACTTCATTTACTCAGCTTAATTACACAGCTATTTATTAAATTAATAAGGAAATTTATTAATTAAGTTATATTTTAGTAATTAATTTAAATTATTTCAGCAAAAAATTGAAAAATCAAATATAAAATGTATTTTAAAAATATTTTTCTAAACTTATGTGAATTTTTTTTTTTAATTTTGAAGTGGAAATTATTAATTGCAGTTGTTTGTTACTTGCATCTAGGTAATTGGTCTATTTGAAAATCTATATAGTCCAGAAATAATAAAGCTGAATGTGAAATTGCAGTAGTTTGCAAGCACATAGAGCCAATCCTTCTACAGCTATTCCAGAAATTGCAATTCCAATTATCTCTAAGAATAATTTATGACTTTCAGTCTAGCCCCTAAACTCACTTAAATATTATACAACCCATCGAAATCTATTGCGACTAGTCCTTATATCCTTTAATGAGTTATTCGAGATAAGACCTTTTACTGTTATTACACTTTGGATACTATAAATTTGCCAAAGTTTTTATTTTCCCGGCAAAATACGTGCAATAAATATTTTATACGAATTACTTCTGCTGTAAAATATCACATTAAGAAAGATTGAGAGATGCATTTTCTTTGTTTTGCGGTTATCAATCAATATTTTTTTATTACCATTAAGTGACGTCTGTCCCTGTAGGATACTAAATTTTCTGGTAAATTGCTTTTTTAAGTTGCCTTCATAAAAATATAGCAATATTTTGGTGAATTTCAATTAAGAGATGTTTTATTTTGTTTTAAATCTTTTCATTTGTTTTTTATATTTTAATTTATATTTTTGTTATCATTTCTTTGTAAAAAATATTTAGAATTTAATGCTTTATTTTATGTTTTTGGAATTTTTGAACTATCTTTTTTAAATTTCATGTAATTAAATTTTTAAATTTTATAAGTTATATTTTGTCCTTTTTACAGAAGTATTTTTACTAAAAAATAATTTAAAAACTTCTTAATCAATATATTTTTTTAATCTGAAATATAGAAAAATTCTCCTTGTTTAATAATTTACAAAAATAAAGTGCAAAAAAATATTAAAACTTGAGAAAATGATGAAAATTTAATGAATTTATGGGAAAAAATGAAAAACAATAGTGCGTTGGATCACTTTTAAAAGTCTGCATTTTATAAAAACTATATCAATTGCTCGAATGAAACCAATTTTTTATATTTGTGTATAATATTAAACAGTGTTAAATTCGCGAAAAGAAAGTATTAAATTTCGTAATGGTTCCCGAGATAATTTGAGATTTGTACGCTCGACTCGACCAATGCACCGTAGTTTTCACTAATGGCGGCCATTTGAAATTTCAAAAGTTACAATTTTATTTTTGACATAACTTCTTTAAATTTCAACCGATTTTCATTATTTTAATTGCAAATTAAAGAGAAAGAACAATAATTTTAAAATTCATATAAAAAAATATTTTTATTTTTATTTCAAAATAACATTTAAAAGAAGAAATTTAAATACCTAAATAACTTTAACAAAAAAATTAATTATCTTATGGAATTAAACACTTGATTACTTTTAAATGGTCAAATAAATTATAAAAGTAATTCCGAATTAGTATTAAATTAAGAAATTCTTAATAAATTAAACAGAAAGCTTTAAATTTTAACCAAGAAAAAAAATGCACCAAGAATGCAGTGAATTATTGATGCCATTGGAAAACGGTCCCTTTTGTCCTCATCCACTTATTACACACTAACTTTTTTGTTGTTTTTACACTCGGCGGTATCAGGAGGCAGCGAAACTACTAAGCGTATAAAGAAAATGAAGCAGAAGAAGACGAAGTAGAAGTAGAAGGTATAGAAGAAGAAGACGTTCAAAGATTTAACAAATCGAATCAATTTCTCTCGGAAATCACCTTACTAATTCACTTAGAGAGCTCGTCGATTTTTCTCACTTCTTTCCGTCGGACTACTACCCGGCGAGAGGCATCGATTGCGAACACAGTGCGAATTAATAATTCGGTTCGTTCGGGTGTCGCGCTCGCATTTCGGCCAATTAGCTGTGTCTCCTTAAGAACGGCAGAGGCAGGCGCCGAGCGCCAAGGACGAAACGAATATTTACCCGAAAAGGAATTTGCAAGTCTAATGTCGCGCGCAGTGTGAGTAAAACGATTATACTAAGTAAGAACATGAAATATGCATTTATGGTTAAAGTGTCTGTACACGTGCTCAAACTGCTCTGTGCTTCCACCGCATTTCGGTTTCGACACCGCCGCCGCCGGTTTCCTCGTTCTTCTTCTTCTTCTTCATCTTCATCTTCTCCGCGCCCGCTGCTTCTCTTCCTTTGGCTGCCTTTGCTTTGAGTTAGTTGATCGTGTTGGCGGCGGCAGCGATGTAAATCTTAATAAGTGTGCAAAGTGGCGCGCCCCCGGAGCCTATCTGATAAAGCGGCTGGTGGTTTATTTTATTAGCCCCATTTCAATACGACGCCTTCGCAGCCTTCACAGTCTTCGCCGGCTTCGCAGTCTTCGCAGGACCAGAGCTACGTGTTACGTTCTGTGTGTGCGTGATAACTTCGAATCATGCATCATGATGCCTCGGCAGTCATTCGCGATTTGTGTATTCTGTGCACGAAGTTCAGCTTTCGAATTATTCAGCATTCAAAACTTTCAATGCTTGTTGTAAACATGTAAACTATACCGGAAACTTCATTTAATTTGCATTATTAAATTATTAATAAAATTTTTATTATATTATATTATTTTGAAGTGCTTTCTTTATTGTAGGTTTTCTTTTTAACGGAATGATCGGCAGAAGTTTTTATGTTTAAAAGCTTTCGCGCCGAGTAAATATTTGCCGACTGGTCTCGCTCTTTTAATATTCATTGCAAGTCAAATATTTTCATATTTAACGTTTCTTTATTAATTTTTCGTTCTTCAATTTATTAATGGAATATTTTTTCTATTACTATGAAATAGGAATATAATGAGTTTTAACAGATGAAAATTAGTAAATAATACTCAATTTGTAATATTAAATGATAACCCGGCGCCTTCACATGCAGTAGTTAAAAGAATTGATCAGTACAATTTTGTTTTCATTAATTTTTAATTAAATTAATAATATATTTGGATTTTTTTTGGGGAGAAAGCTTTGTAATTAGTAAATATTTGAATTCTTATCGAATTCCTTTAATTTTTACTGCAAGTAAAATATTTTCATATTTAACAATTCTTTATTAATTATTTTTCTTCAATTTAATAATAAATTCTTTTTGCCTATTTCTATTTATTATTAGAAACAGGAATAAAATTAAACTGAACAATTTAAAATTAGAAAATAATAATTGTTTCAATTTGTAATATTAAAATGATAACCCGGCGCCTTCACATGCAGTAGCTAAAAGAATTGATCAGTACAATTTTGTTTTCATTAATTTTTAATTAAATTAATAATATATTAAGATTTTTTTTAGGTGATAGCTTAAGCAATCAGTAAATATTTGAATTCTTATCTGACTCCTTTAATTTTTATAGGAAGTCAAATATTTTCTTTAACAAAATATTTTTTAATGTTTTTTGTTTTCTTAAATTTTAATGCAATATTTTTAATTATATATTTAAAATTATAAACATAAATTGAATCATATAAAATAAATTTAAAAACGAAAAAAGTTATTAATCATTGTTTTTGTTAAATTTTAAATCATAATACCGGCGCCTTCACTTTCACTTACCTAAAAAAATTTTTTTTTTATTCTCATCGATTATTTTCAATAACAAGAAATGATATTTCGTATTTTTTGCCATAAACAATTTTATAAAATGTTATTTAAATAATATAATATAAACATAAAATGTTTTTAACAGATAAAAACTCCAAGACGAATAAAAAAAAGTAAGAAATGATCGCTTAAATTAAATTTTAAATTATAAAACCGACTTTTTCATTTCCACTTGCTGAAAATTTAATTTAATATATTTTAATTCTTAATTTCTAATAATAAAAAAATAGTTTTTTTTTTTCATTTAATAGCTTCTGGACGGCTTTAATGTTTACATTATAAATTAAAATTAAAAATAAATATAAATCCGGCGCCTTCACATCAACTGTCCCATATTTAATCATATTAATTTTTTTATCTTCGATTAAAATTTAAAAAGAATTAAAAGAGACTAAAATAAAATAGCATTTAAGTTCGTAGCAATATCAGTTTTGAGTGAAAAGTTTAGAAACATGAATAACTTAAGGTGGGTAATTTTATTTGCGCAAGATTTACGAGCCCCATAAAAAAGCTTTGATTAATGTTAAAGTAGCATAGCACCATCGAACGTTAAAGTCTTTTTCTTTCGCGTAACATCATCCTTGAAGGCTTGTCTACTTAACGGCTCACTTGAGGCCACCGTTCGTACGCCGTAAAGGAGAGTTACCGAGAGAACCGAAAGCAGCAGCAGTGAACAGCACCACGTACGAAAGCACCGCCGCACCACACTGTTACTGTTTAGTTGACGTTGAACGCGTTCGGCACCGGATCCGTTCGAGAGTTTCCCACCCGCACGAGAGCAAGAGCAAGAGTCTGGGCAAAGCCGAAGCAAAGTTCCCACTATAATAAATTATTCCTTAACCGAGTACGGTTGTTGTTTCATTAACTAAGCTAAACTCTTTCCCCGGAACTAAATAAAAGTTCTATGGCGTGCTGCACTTTGACACTATTTGTAAGCTTCTAAGCTTTTAGGCAAGCGAACTTTTAACCGAACTGTCAGCTATGTACTTTCCGAAACATATAGCGAGCGCTATAAAAAATCCCTTTTGGGCTTCGCACAGCTGTGTTCTGTACTGTGCGATTGTACCGAAATGAAAGACCAATGCTGGTTGTTGCCACTTGCGATCTGGGATCTGTGATCTGTGGCTATTAGTTTTTTGCAGTTTTTTATTGGGTAGATTTACGAAAAAAGGTGCATGCGGTTGGAATGTCCATCAGCTGATTTAATGCGAAACGCGTCGCTGAAGCCGCCCCGGTTTGGAAAAAAATGAATAACGACATTAATCCCTCGTTTACAAAACTAATCTATTGGCATTTTTCATTGGGTAATCCTTTTTTCCGTAAGCACCCTGTTTCGAGGCTTATAAATTATAATTTCGGCAATAAAACATTGCTTTTTTAAAATTTAAATTCCTTAAATTCCTTAAAAATGTTATTTGTTGTTTTACTATTAATTTTTAAATGTTTTTTTTACATTAATTATTAAAAATTTACTAAATTTTATTTCAAAAATAATTTAAGATTTAAAATTCCTTAAAAATTATTATTTATTGTTCTTCAATTAATTTTTTTAATGTTTTCACATTATAAATAAAAAATTACTAAATTTTATATCAAAAATAATTTAGCTAAAGATTGAAAACTGTAAAGAAATAAAATTTATCAGAATGAAATTAGATCTTAATGCTTGGAAATTCCTATAATTCGGATTAGAGGAAAGCCGCATTTCGCATTTCGGGCTTCTAAGACACATCACACGGAGACTTGTTTCTCTCGCAAAGCCCCTTTTCTGATGGTCCACGTCGATGCTTCGCTATTGCTCTACATCTGTAGTGCTGGGGGATCCTCTAGCCGCAGAAGCAGGAGCTTTACCTGCGCTTCTCCTCTTCTCCTCTTCTTTCTTCTTATTAAATGAATCGAAAACGAATCGAGGCATAAGCGTCTCACATAATATCGTACATATATATACCTATCTAGTATAGTATTGAGGGGCGGAGGACGATTTTGCTGATGTCTTCTTATTGAAGCCAATTTCATGTTATTGGTTTCTCAAGAAAGGACGCCACGACGATATGACTTAGGCGAGTCTTAAAAACTCACTTTTCCCGCACTGTACGAGTAGTATATGCAGCTAGGGAGAGTCTTCGAGGACGCATTTTGGCGAATGCTGAAATTTCCAATTTCCACAAATGGTTTTTTTTTTGTTAATCTTCACCAACTAGAGCGCTATCTACGTAAATGCCACGGAAATATATTTTGCGTTTGTTGCTTTTGCTAAAATTACTCCCCTATTTTTTACTATCGAATAAGAATCTTAAATTTCCTGTTGTGATGCGGAAAATCTCTTCATTTTGCTTTCAAAAAATGCATTAATTTTATTTTTAAGTTTTATTTTTGTTTTTTGCTGAGAAAATTTAATTTTTTTTAATAAAGATACTAAAAAGTGGCTTGGAATTTTATTTTCTTAATTTGCCAGTTGATTTTTATAAAAATTTTCATATTTAAGAGAAATATCTTGTAGTAAATGGTTTGAATTTGCATAGAAAGTAACTGAATTCAAAGAATTTCACTTAATAATTAAAAAAATAAAAATAAAAATAAATTTTGTAAATTTGCAGTTAAAAAACATATTCAAAATGCAGTAATTTACATAGAATTAATTAAATTTGCTTAAGTTTAAATATAAACTAATAAAGATTTATAAGATAAATATTAATTAATTGTGAAATTAATATTTACTAGTTTTTTTTCCATGTAATATTAATGTAAAACCGACGAGAAAAAAGTGAAATGGTTGTAAAGTATCGACACTAGCGCTTTTTGCGCGAGTAGCGGATAATTTCTAAACTAAAATTGGTAGTAATGGTTTTGCTAGTATTTTACTTAATAGAAACAATTTTACAATGAATTGTTTAAATTTTTATTAACTTTTATATAGTTTCTACAGTTTTTCAGAGTTTCATAAATGTTTATTTAAGATAAGTATTTTAATTAATAAGCAAATTTGGTTTGTTAGTGGTAATTATTGATTTTTTTTTGTAGATTTTGCTATTTTGTATAAATTACATTAATTACAATTAAAAGGAAACTATTTTTCTAAGTGAAAAATCAAAAGTTAATCATCAAAATAATTTATTTAACGCCTTGAAATAAAATTAATATATAAATAAAGTGTTTACTTATTAATTATTCTGAAAAGAAAAAATAATTAAAAAAATTGCATAAAAAGTAGACTGAATTCAAAGAATTTCATTTAATAATTAAAAAAATAATAAATAAGTTAATTAATAAATATAATGGAAAATTTTCTGCTTTTATATAACAAATTTCTCTCTGGAAAAGAAAAATTAATTACAAGTGAAATGCAACGAAAGCAACTATGAAATTAGCGGCAAGACCTAATGCATTTTACATGTTCGCCGCATGTTTATTTGGCTTCGGTCGGAAATGAAATTATGCATTTCGCAAAGTGAAATATGAATGAATTCGCTGACAAAACGCGCTCCCAAACAAAAGAACAGAAGCGCTTTGAACGTTAGAACTTTAATTTGCTCGCGCATTTCGAGTGCATAGTATTCCAATCCAATTGCATTCAGCTGCATAAATAAATAATAATTAATTTCGAATGCATTTTAATATTATGAAAACTAAATTTCCCTTCCCGTCATCCATTTAATAATACATAAAATTACAGAAAACACCTTTAAAATAGTACTGAAAATTCCGATAAATGGGTGCTGCGAGAAAAGAAAATCCAATAAATGAAAATGCCGCTCCGAGCGCACCGACAAACGGCAATAAAATTTAATTTATTTTATGCATTCGAATGATACGATACGATGATGATGATGGCGATATTTCGCAATGCACGAAGCCGCAAGTAAAGCGGGAAATTAAAATGGAAAACAAGTCGAACTTGGAGCAGATATGGGAGCAAACAAAATGGCAAAAATCGCAAATAAACGCGCTGGTTACAGCATTGCTCTCTCTTTCTCTTTCTGTGTGTATACACTGTACATATATGGGAATTTTTAATCAACGAGAATACGAAAAGGGAAAAGTGAAAAATGAGAATAAATTTTTTTGTGTGTGTGTTTCGTACGCGATGGAAATAATTCACGGTTTGATATATTTGGCGTTTCGCACTGTAGGTATCCACTGGGCAATATGCGCGTGTTGTGGGCGGTACGATTCACATTGCAATTCGCGAATATAAAAGCGATGGAGTGTACGTGTTGAATAGTGTTAGGGCATCGGAGTTTTGATAATTAGAGTTCACAAAGAACACATGGGACCTCCGATGTATGTGAAAATTGCACTTGGAAAATGTCCCCCAGTCGAACACAAAACAGACCGTAAAACAAATACACGGCAGTGCTCTAGTAGCAAACGCTAATGTTCCAGTATTTGACAGTTTTCTTTTTTATTTTATAGCTGTACACATTTTACGGCTTCGCTGCAAATTGCAAAAACTGTACGGAAATATATCTGAACTTTTAAAAGCTTTAAAAATTTAATTTTCCAGATAGCTTTTCGAATTTTTTTTTATTTAGTTTTGATCAAAAATGTAGCAAAAGTAAAAAAAGGAAAGAAAAAATTACAAATTTCTCATTTCAACAATAAATTCGTTACAAATTTGCAAAAAATAGTTTTCAATAATTATAAAAATGGATTTTTTTTTGTAAATTGTCTTTATGAACAATTAATGATTAAGGAATCAAATGAAAAATTAAAAATTAGCGGTTTTAAGCACTTTTTATTACGTTTAAAGTAAAACATATTCAAAATGCAAAATTTTACATTTAATTAATTTAATTTGCTTAAGTTGAAGTATAAACTAATGAAGATTTGTAAAATGAATATAAATTAATTGTGAAATTAATTTTTAATAGTTTTTTTCATACAATAATAATGTTAAACAGATGAGAAAAAAGTGAAATGCTTGTAAAGTAACGACACTAGCGCTTTTTGCGCTAGTAGCGGATAATTTCTAAACTAAAATTGGTAGTAATGGTTTTGCTAGTATTTTACTAAATAGAAACAATTACACAATGAATTGTTTAAATTTTTATTAAGTTTTATATAGTTTCTACAGTTTTACAGAGTTTTTTAAATGTTTATTTAAGAAAAGTATTTTAATTAATAAGCAAATTTGAATTTTTAGTGGAAATTATTGATTGTTTTTCAGTGTTTGCAATTTTATAGGTTTAATTTAAATTCTTTTATTGTAAATTCATAAAAGAAATATTTTTTGATGCTAATTGTATTTATTTATATAGTTTTTGTAAATATTAATGAAAATATTTCTTAAATTTTGCTTTTTTTTAATTATAATTAACATTAATTACAATTAAAAGGAAACTATTTTTTAAAGTTATTATTTAAAAGTTTAAATTGCATAATAATTTATTTAATGCATTGAAACCTTAAAATAATTTTTAAAAATTTGTTAAAATTTATTATTTATTAGTTTTTAAAATATATTAATTATTTATTCAGAAAAGAAAAGAGAAAAAAAGTTTTAATTATAAAATTGCTTGTTTTTTCATTAAAATTTCAATTTAAAAACTAAATTAAATACAAGAAACACTTAAAAATTAACAAATTAATTAAATTTTAACATTCTTTGTATTTGAAACATTTTTTTAAAAAAAATTTATAACTTTTATTGAATCAAAAAATCAATTTCTTAGAATATCCGCAATAATTCACATGTGAAGGCGCCGGTATAGCAACTTTCATAATGTATAATAATGATAGATGCAGATTAAATTACGAAACAATACTGGAATCGAAAAACTTTGTGTTGTCTCTGAAAGTTTTACACTTTGCTAAAAGCAATCGAAAAAGTTTAATTAAGAAAAGTAAGCTATTAGCCAATGAAGTCGCAGCGGTATTTGTTAGTTGTGCATCTAACGGAAACATTGTTTTGCACTTTGCCGACATGCACACCTACAAATCTATTAACCGAGACAGACGGACAGATATATAGATAACTGATGGATAACTGTCACAATTTATATAAGATAATCGATTGCTGTCCGTCTCCAGTTGTTGCTATTCGCGAAACACTAATTCCAAATGGAAATTCAATAAAATTGTCTGCGTATTTTCTCTGCTCCATACACACAGAATGCACGATTCGTTGCAAATGCAGCCATGCCATCAACTGCTCTTCGTTGTTTTTCCATTCTATAGAATCTCGATACAATGCACTGTCTTCTGCAAACAGTGATAACAAGAAGATTCATTTTTACGCCGCGAGTGGAAGAGAGAAGCGATGAGGACATGTGAGTGGAAGATATGCTATACGAACTACACGACGATGATAACTCAATATTTTCTTATTCCGCTCCAATTGCACTCGGCCACATACTTTTCGTTTTTCCTTTTCCGCCGCATATTTCACGTGTTTGCTTAACTGAAAAAATATTTGTAGTGTTCCGAAGTAATAATTTAATATTTTTTAATATTTTAAATTAAGTTTTTTAAATGTAAGAAAAGTTTTTTGCAAAAAAAAAGTTTATGTCATTTCAGGAGAAATTTGCAAGCGAATAGAAAATATGAAAATTCTTACTATTTGACAAGAAAGCAGGGGAAAAATATAGAAAAGTTTAGCAATTATTTTAGTAATATTTCTCTCATGCTTTGGCAATTCATTTTCTCTGCCCGTCAGAATTTGTCGTTGCGTAACGGCCGGTTTCTTCAAGGAATGCCACGTTGGAAAGCGGGTGCAAATGAATCTGTCGACATTTACTTTTCAGTCTCTCTCTCTTTCTATTTCTTTATATATGTATGTATATATGTATGTGTGTGTGTGTGATGTGCGTTTATTAATCCTGAAGCGTAAACTCGCGCGGATTGTTTTCTTAACTGCTTCATCAATTCACTTTAAACTTTATTGCGTCTGGCTGCCACTTTTACACCTGCCGCAAATTTACACTTTGTACCGGAGCCAGCACTTTGGCCCGTGGCAAACTTTTCGCAATCTTCGCAGCATCCCTCCGTTCCGTCCACCCTCCCCCCTTCTAAAAATTCCCCATTCCCCAACCCTTCATTGTAATAATAATAATAAAGCTACGATAAAAATTAGAATAATGTTTTCATTTTTTCTATGATTACTTATAATTTGTAATTTTAAAATACTTTTAATAAATTATAAATTGAGAAATTAAATTTAAAAAATTTCACAGACATTGAAAATTAATTTTAGATTATTTTCGTGACAACTGGTAGAGGATAAGCGAGGGAAAGCTTTTCGGAGGAGAAACACTAATCGAAAAAGGGAACCCGAACGAAATATTCTGGACGATGAAGGACTTTAGTACTGGGAGCTTTACTCAATTATTTATATATCGACGGGATTTCTTAAAAACCTTTTCCAATCGAGGTTTACGTTTCTTTCCATCTGTTTCGACATTTACTCGGATTTACTGCCGCCTCCTGTCGGTTCCTTACAAAACGTCGCCGCACACTAATCAATCGAAAATCGGGGACCGAACGGGCGAATTTTTACGATCTTTGTGCCCTAGTCTAGACGACCATTTTACTGGTTTTCGCTTAATGCCTAAGTATACAAATATTTTGTTGTTGTAAAGTAAAAAAATGTAATAAAATAATTATTTCCTTAGATAGAAAAAACTGAATAAATTTAGTTTAAAAAACATTTAATTTATTGGTCATGTGAAGGCGCCGGGACCATTTAAAAACTTGAAAATTAATAATAGAACAATCAAATTTAGTTTAAAAATTAAAAATTCTATTAAATTAAAACTTTAATAATTAAATTTGAAAACCCGTTTAGGCTTTGCCGCAGCAACCGAATATGGAATTTCCAAAAGGTGTTAAAAGGAAAAACAATTGCTTAAATCTGTTTGGCGGAGAGTAGTGGAGAGGAGAAAATGCGTTCGGACAAATGGTAAATCCCGGTAGGTCCCTTGGAGATCCCTCGGGCAGTAATAGTGATGGTGGAAGTAGATTTAGTTATCGTCCCTTTCCGAGCGGCCGTCCACTGGAGTTCATTAGCGCCCGAACGCTGATTATTTCGCTGACATAGACCTTCGGGGATGACAGGTCCCCAGGTCTACCCGCTGTTGCTGCCTGCTGCCTGCTCCACCGTGCTGCCGGCAGTTATGTCGGGACACTTTGCCACCGATTCAGCTCAGCTCTTAACGCAACTCTCGCTCTGTCTGTCAGTCTGTCTGTCAATCACGCAACATTTTAAAACGCGCCCTCCTCGGCTGCCCGAGCGCGCGATTCCCATTTCCAGTTAGCAGTAGTCTTTTCGACGGCTACGTGCTTTTCCACTAATTAACCATTTATAAGCATCCCTCGTTCCGATGCGGCCCTTTTCCCTTTATTACAATAATCATTTGCGAATGAAATATTTAGAGTGCCACAATAAAATATCAGCACTCGGCAATGCAAACGCTGGATAAATATGCAAATTATATTTTGCTAATTCGCTGCTTTTTTTCTTTGGGTTTTTAGGTGTCTAATCGTTCTATTTTATCGGTTTTTTGCTTGATTGGTATTACATTTATTAGAATATATTAATTTTTAAATATTTTATTATGAATTTTTTTCTTTTTTTTTATAAAAATTCTTTATTTAAATTAGTAGAAAAAAAAATCGTTTTAATGTCTATGTGATGGCGCCGGGAGTTAATGGAAAACATACTTTTTTTAAATTAAATTTAATTTTTTCAATAGAAAAACTCATTGAAATTACAATAAATCAATTGAAATGCATAAAACGGATAATATAATCTTAAAATAAATAAAGAATAAAGGTAGCATTTTATCAATTTATTATAATTATTTAATATAATATAATTGTATTTTTTTTAGCTTTAAAAAGTTAATGAAACATTTTTTACACGCACGTTTTTAATACGATATGGTATAAATATAACAGCAAACCTCGAAAATGTTGAAAGGTCGGTATGTGAAAAATGTTAACTAATTAAAACCTGAAACATGAAGAGAAAAGAGCAAACATTTTTGCTCAGACAGTAACTTTTTATCTCCTTTTTCGAATAGCTTACTAAAAATCTCGTGTATCGGTACAGAATTAAAATTTTAGAGTTTGCAATAAAATATTTTACTAACGGATAGCATTTTTTAACAATTTTCTTTTACTTTTTAATTTCTTTGTGCAATTTTTATTTGATTCATTTTATATTTTTAATTATTAGAAAAATTTTACAGTTCTATTTCAAATAGTTTTTTACAACAAATGAAAATGAACTTTTTTCAATTAAATTTAATTTTTAAAAATTAGTTAATTTATTAAAATTGATGAAGCCATGGTTAAAAAGAATATAGCCGGCGCCTTCACTTTCATATTAATTTTTTAGTTTCTTCAAATTTCAAACAATTTCTAAAAGTATTGTGTTTTATTTTTAATTTTAATTATAAATTAAAAATTCTTTCTCTTATTAATATTATTTTACTTTAATGAATTTTAACCGTTGGACCAATAGTTAAAAAGAAAGTTTACTTTCATTTTACGTATTCTTTTTTTATTTTTTTAAACAATTTCCAAAAGCATTTTTAAATTTAAATTTAAATTTTAATGATTAACGGAAAACCTTTATTTATTCAATTAATATTAATTTATTAAAATAAAAATCGATTAAGCAATGGTTAAAAAGTAAACTCCCGGCGCCTTCACATTCATTATACATTATAATCCCTTGGCAATTTAAAATTACAATTTTTCGCAAAGTAAATATTTGAATAATTCAAATTTGTATTTAAATAAAACGATGTAAACAATTGTATTTTAATGACAATCCAAAAATTACCTTTCCCCTTTAAACTGTAACAAACTGATTTACGCCATTAAGCCTTTCGGTGGCAAACGTAGCGTGTAGTATTGTGTTTTCACTTAAAACATCCCATTGTTAGTTTTTAGTGTGTGGCGATCTTAACAATAGAGGGTTAATTAATAGCGGAAAGTTACGAATTTGGGGATTTTCAAGTCAATTAAAACGGCCAGAACGAGAGAGATGTAGAGAGCACGAGGTGAAATATTCAGTCCTCCATTGGATCCATCGGATTATTATTATCGTGTAGGGTATGGGATGTAGCTGCGGTTTTGGCAGCGGAATGTTTTGTTACGAAATGACTATTTCCAGATTTGACTAATGGAATAATCTCTTAATACCCACAGACATATGCAGATATTGCGCTTCACATCATATCCACACAGTACTCTACACACGGATATATGTAGTTCGAAAACGTGGTAAACGGCAAGTTGTGCATTGCGAGTTAGTAATAATAAGGTAGGAAACATATAGAGGATCGGTAAAATCGTTTATTACATTGTTCAATAATCTCGAAAAAGCCATTATTATAGCAATAACTGTTTCATTCGCCTATAATACACTCACCGGGTAAAAGCGGCTCAGAGCTAAAGGGACAATAAGTAAAACATTTATATTTTTTATTATACCGCCGTAAGGTTCCGCATCGTAAAAATATATACTGTTCGCTTCTAATTTGCTCTTCTTTTGTTTGATTTTTATTATTACTACGTATACTATTAGCATTTCTATTAGTGCGGGCGAAATTATAGAGTCGCAAAAGGCTGCTCCTCGAAATATGGCATTGGTAATAAAAATGCAGAACAATGGGGAATGCGAAATTAGCCTGCGAATTACCGAATTCAAATATTGATTCGATTCGATTCGATTCGAAATTATAATTCGCCGGTTCATACACTTTAATTCCTTTCAATCAAGCCGAATTATCTAAATTGACATTTAGCGGGGGCACCATAATGAAGCCCTGTCGCATTTTAATGATTTTAAGTGACGCATCAACGACGTTTGTTCTAGCGATTAAACATTTTAAAGTGCAATTTACTTGATTTACATATTTTTTTTTATTTGCAGGGCTTTTAAAATTTGCTATGTTTTTTCAATTATATTACATTTTTATTGGTTTTATTTTGTAATTTAACTAGAAAAATTGCAAAGTAAATACTTTTTTGTTAAAAGTAAATAGAAAGTTATGATGAAAAATAAAAAATAAAAAGTAAAATTAAAATCATTGACATGGATTATAAATGTTAGAAATAAAGCGTCAATGAGACGTTTGTTAGAGCAATTATTTTTCATTGCAATTAACATAATTTACATTTATGTTTTTCAATTTCACTATATGAAATATCAAGCGACTGCTGTTTTCACAGTAAGCTCAACATTTTTATTCCCTCTTTACATCCATTTTTACCACTCTACAAATAAAATTAATTTTTAATATTTGTTTTCCAGTTGCTGGCCCTAATAACAGTAAATTGTTTCATTGAAAATTTCGATCGGTATCGCGAGAACAGCTATAACGGCTATAAATGGCGAAGGAGATTGTTCAGAAGTCGGCGGGAGCTTTCGAAAGCGGAGAAAGTCCGTAGATTCCTATGCGGTGAATACGAACGTCGCGCCACTGAAATTTGCAATAAAAATGTCAAAGCCGAATGGGCCTTCGTTACCGATCTGGATGATAAGAAAAAAGAAGAGGCTAGCGTGAGTCCTTAAAAAGTATATTTTTGACTTTTGAACCGGTGTACCTTTCTTGGAATTTGTTTTCAGTTGAACGCCACGTTGGAAAAGGCGCATTTCGATAAACAGGTTTATCTGCTTTATCTTAAGGATTTGGATGTCGGCGACATCGAGGATGAAGATCTGCTCCGCCAGCTGAAGATGATGGCCAACATAGAATATGCCGCTTTAAGCGACGACAATCTCGAGAGGCTCATGAGAATTCTAGAGGAAATGCAGAAAATTTATAGCACAGCGAAAATTTGCCCGTTTGCCAAGCCGAAATGCGATTTAAAAAAAGAAGGAATATCATTTACTCCAGGTTTTAATTTTTTTTTAAATTATTATTAAATTTCAAATTAATATTAAAATTATACTTTTATTGAATTAAAAAAAAAAGTACTTTGCTGCATTAAAAAAAATCATTTTTTATATAGATATTGAAGCAATAATGGCGAATTCTTCAGATTACGATGAACTATTGTATACTTGGGTTTCGTGGCACGATGCCACTGGTGAAACCGCGAAGAAACAATACGAAATGTACGTGATCTTGGCTAATGAAGCAGCGCGTGCTAATAGTATGCAAAACCACCAGTAAGCGACACTCGGTTTATAACTGACAGTAAATAGATTTCAGTGACCTCGGAGCGATGCGGCGCAACGAGTTCGAATCGCCGAACTTGGAGGAAGACGTGGAAGCCTTGTGGAACCAAGTGGAGCCACTCTACGAGGAGTTGCACACGTTCGTGCGTCTGAAATTACGCAAATTGTACGAAAAGGAGTTCGGAGTTGAGGATGACGGCCTCATAAGTGCGCATTTGTTGGGCAACATGTGGGCCCAAGATTGGTCCAACATCAAGGGATTGGTGACTCCGTTTCCCGAAGAGCCCAACATAAACATCGAGGAGGTGTTTCAGGAGAAAAACATGACGCCATTGAAGATGTTCCATTTGGCTAACGATTTCTATGTGAGTCTAGGCATGGAGTCCATGAAAGATGCATTCGATGTGACCAAGGGGGCCGTCATTGAGAAGAAGGGCGGCAAATCGATGGTGTGCCATGCATCTGCTTGGGATTTCTGCGACGGCCAAGATTTCCGGGTGAAAATGTGCACTCAGGTCGATTACCAGGATTTCATTGCCATTCACCACGAGCTCGGCCACATACAGTACTTCATGCAGTACAGCCGCTTGCCGTATTTGTTCAGGAACGGCGCTAATCCGGCATTTCACGAGGCCATCGGCGACACCATTGGCTTATCCGTTATGAGTCCCGGGCATTTCATAAAGATCGGTTTGGTCAACAATATGAATATCACTTTTAAACAGGAAATTAACCAGCTGATGGAAATGGCCCTGGAGAAGATTGCGTTTTTACCGTTCGGATTATTGCTGGAAAAATGGCGTTGGGATATTTTGGCTGAGAGAATTGATCCGGATTCTTGGAACGAACATTTTTGGGATTTGAGGTTCCTCTTTCCTTTCCTTTTAAATCCTTAAAATTGTTTCATTCGATGAGTTTTATTTGAATTTTTTTTTTGACGATTTTTGTAAATTTTTATAGAGAAGAATACCAAAGAGTTAAACCTCCAATGGTTAGAGGCAGCGAAGAGTTTGATCCTGGATCAAAATTCCACATTCTAGCTGATTCTCAATACATTTCGTAAGTATCTTTTAAAATTATTAATTAAAATTCTTAAAAATTAAAAAATTAAAATTCTTAAAAATTAAAATAAAAACCTTAGATTTCTTAAAAAAATATATTATTAACGTAAAATCAATTTTTTTTTTTTTATTAAAAGAAAAATCAAAATTTCATTTCAGATATTTCTTAGCTCACATATTGCAGTTTCAACTGCACAAAGGTCTCTGTTTGCATGCCGGAGAGTACATTCATCACGACCCGCGCTCGTATTTACACCGATGCGACATTTATAAGAGCAGACTAGCAGGAAGTCACTTAAAGTAACTCATTAACATTTAATTCTTAAATATAAAACTGAAGAAAAACGATTTACCTAGACACGCTCTTCGATTGGGCTCTGCCCAACATTGGTCGTACGTCTTGAAGGAAATCACCGGCGAAATGGAGTTGTCCAGTGAAGGATTAGTGCAATACTTTACACCATTGTACCAGTTTCTCAAGCAGGCCAACGAAAGAAGCACGCAATCGGCTACCTGATAGTCGTGCTCGATTTATTTGTTGTAATTTAAAAAAAGTAGAAATGAATGTAATAATAATAAAAGAGACGAATTGAATAGAATGGGTCCCATTTAGGGTGCCGTAGGTAGTGCATCTTCGGATGTAGTTTCGCTTCTATTATATATTTTATATATATATAGAGAGTGGGTTGAAGGAGTAGCAGTATAGTGAAGAGACACGGAATATAACTGTGGCCATATTTCAGGTCGTCTTCGCGTAATAAAAGTAGACATGCAATTTTCCTCTATAAACCTGAGAACATGACGCTTTATGTAAGATAATATAAGTCGGGTCCTCGCTGCCGTCTAACAAATTACCAATATTGAAAACGTCAAATTTGTGCGACGATTTTAATGCCCCAAGTTTCGGTTCTTTGAAACTCCCGTGATAAATTCTATCATATTTTATAATATACTCGTTTATAATAATATAAAAACGTAATAGATAGCAAAAAAAAAATATTTTATTAGGTTTTCATTACTAACTTTTCTTTATTTTTACATTTAAACAGCTTATTATTATTGATTTGATAGAAAATTAATAGCAAAAATTACATTTAAGCCATTTAAATTATTAAAAACATGTGTTGTTTGATCACGTGACAATAACCAATCAGCGTGCCCCATTTAAAACCTCAAAAATGTAATCAAAGCTCCCATTGGCTGTTCGGAGGGAAATCCATGATGGCCGCCGCGGAATCCCCGGAATCCCCTTAGCAACCACTCGGAATTCCGTGGCAACGGGGAAATCCTAGGGATTCCCCAAGGAAAAACTTACTTAATTAATTTATTTTTTCAATTTTCATTTATTTTACAACTTTTAAGATATTTATTAATATGAAAATTAAACAATTTCTGGGAAAATTCGCATAAACAAACAATTTTACAATGTTGATTTAATAGAAATCTAATTGAAAGCTTGACACTTTGCTGAAATCCATACTTCTATTTAAATCTCAGTTAAAAGCACTTGAGAATATTCCGAATGGGGAAATTAGATCCCCAATTACATCGCATATAGATGAATATACGCGATGATGCCATTATTCTTATGTAAGATAATATTTGTTCGGTCGTTGAACTATAGTATATGGCAAATTAAGCCAACACTGATGCAGATATGTAGTGGAAGCAGTAGTTAGCATATGCATGTGTTGGAAATGATTAGACAGACATATTAAGTAAGCAACTAAGGAGTCTGTGTGTGTGTAAGTGTGTGTTAGTAGTGAAGAAAAGGGCAAATATGTGAGCAGAGTTAGGCTCGCACGAACTTCTCCTCTATTAACAACTAATTAACGCTTAGACTTTGCATTCAAGTTGCTTACTAATACCCACCGCCGAACCCCATTTCTCCTCCTCCCTTTCTTCGACGGCAATCACTACTAAAGAGGGATCATAATCGTAAGTATCAACTGCAGGAATTACATTTCTCCTATAAGTTTCACTTTTACCAACTTAATTGCTACTGAGTTATTAACGTCGTTGCTGCGAAGATTTTTTAAGATTATACCAGTCAATAGAAATCCGAAATTATGCTTTAAAATAGTATCTTGTAAAAAATTGTAGACCTGAGTAATTTTGAATTAAATTTTCACAAAAATGTATTTTTTTATTCGTCAAGAATGAAAGCATTTTGATTAAATAAATGTATTATATATTATGAGTGAATGTCGGTGACTTTCTTCTCGAACACCATTTTTTGTCTTTACGATTATTATATTTATGGAAAAGATGTGTTTAGCAGGTGCTTCCGGTGCGTGCAACGACCACATTTAGCCCCGTTCCGTCGGGGAAACAACAAACGGCTTGAAAGCATTTTTGCATAAAGCTCCTCTCCCGTTCGCGCCCGAGGCGAACGGGAATCAAAAAAGCTGCTATTCATATCAAAACATAAACACCCCGGATTGCCCTCGCTCTGCCTGACAATGACAGAATTACGTATCGAAAGCTGTTCGAGCAGTAATATGCTTCGAAAAATTCAATTAGATAAGAGGTGCGTGACTCGCTTTCAATTTTCCCATAAATTATTATCTTACACACACTTTTCACTTACTTTTTTCTTCCAATTTTCAGTTATTTTCCATTTTTTTTTTCATTCAAACTCATTCAAAATCTAAATTTGTATTTCAATTAAAAAAGCAAATAATTTTTTCTAGTTTCACTGTAGAATTCTATCATGTGGAGAAATGAAAGCGAAAAGTGTTCATATTTAGAGTTTCGAGAATAGCAATCGAAAGATCATTATCAAGGACAATTTGGTTGGTCACTGCACTTGGAAATCCGTTCTATTCGAGTCTTGCAATTAGCGTCCGTTCCACGAGCGCAGCTCCAGCAAAAAAAGCATGTTAATCGTTGCAATCCACGCAAAACTTCAATTAGGTCTTCAATTTAATGACCAACGGTGCTAATCTCAGCCCTAAAGTAAGAAATCAATTGTTTAGTTGGACATTACTGGCAAATTCTGCAAATACATCACGCAATTGTTACTTCAACAATTCATCCAATTATTAGTTAAGTAATAATCAATTAAAAAAAAAACAATAAATGAATTCTGTATTGAAAAAACTTAAATATTTTAATTTTAATTGGTTTAATAATACCTAATAAATAATCATAAATAAATTTCGAAATAGGAGTAGATGCCATATAATATATGGTAAAAGATCTGATGACGCACTGCTTACATAATACATTAGAATGTGTGCTTCGGGATGAATTTGGAGAGGTAACACCTTCGACCCGGAACGTACTTTGTTCGACCCATCCTCTTTCGGGAAGTTCGCTTTAATAGAAGCGGTTGAATTGGGTAGACTGTAGTAGAGGATGGAAAGCGAGAGATGCGGAGGAGCGCTGGCATTCAGGAAGCCCCGATGATAAAGGACTACTAAAGGTGTATTTAATAACCATAGAAACTCCACGAGATTTTGAATAAGCTTATGTATATATAGTACAGATGATAGAACAAACGTGAATAGTTTACTCTGGCTGGTCGCAAACACAAGCAAAGTTCCTTGAAATGGTATAAAGTATGGAGGACAAGTAAATCTTGCTGTTAATTTCAGTTTAAATTTCTCAGAAATCTATAAATTTTCCCCTTAACGTTAAAAGTTACCTTTGGAAAACATTACTTTATTACTGATTCATTTTTTTTTTCAAACTATTTTTTCAGTAAAAAAATCTTGTTATTTATTTGAAAAAAAAAAAGAAAAATTTAAATCAGAGCATTAAATTAAATAAAAACTTCTTGGCAATTAGCCATTATTTGTTAATGTTGATTAACATAGCATTGATGTAAACAATTTGAAAATGTAATGCTGCAATTTAAATAGCTTTAAAGCATGGAATAACAAAACAGCAGCGACGGAATGATTCGAAATCGAATTTAATAAACGCATCGAGGCCCATTACAAACAAATCCCGTTTTGTGTCGGACGGCCCCGCACAAAAATAAGCTTCTGCTAAATTAACATGTATCGGGTGAAATTGGATGAATTTAATTTGGCAGGGTTCAAGTGCGTTAGTCACCGCGTTCGCAATCGCAAATGAAAATTTAAATGATCCCGTAGTTTGTTTCGGGCATTAATTCTCCCTCTCTCTGGAAACGAAATACCTGTGCCTTTGTGTTGCATAAAATAATGCAGCGAAAATTTGCATAATATTATCGACAAAAGAGTCCTCGATCGTGTTATTCATTCGATGATTTTCGATGTGATCCGATTTTCCATCAGGCGTTATTATCGTCGGCCGTAATGTAATGCAGCACCCTGATTTTCCAGTCTGTTTTTCCCAGGGCTTGTGCGTCTGGTCCGAGCACGTCCTTCAATTCGGTACAATTACCATTGCCGGGAATTTAAATTCGATTGCAATGGATTTTGTTAATTATTATAAATTTCGTTTTGTCTAATGGAAATTTATTTTATTGTTTATTGGAAATTCGTAATTGCAGGTTCGTAAAATAAAATTAGTTTTATATGAAGAAGAAATTTTTTTTTTTATTGGAAAATTTTAAAATTCGTTTTTTTATGAGTTTTCATTTTCGTTTTTTTTTGTTTTATGAGAAAACTTAAGATTGCATATAATAATTACATAAAGTTAAGTTAAGAGGGGATTTTCTAGCTTCGTAATATGCTTGCCTTTTTTTCACGTAGAAAAACATAAAGAATCAGATTATAAACCAATTCGGATTCAGCAAGAATTAAGCCTTGGAATTTATTTCCTCCATTACCTTCGTAACTTCGTTTTTTTTTTTATTCTTTAATGTTCCAAATCATTTTTATTTTTATCTCTTATAAACCTAATTTCAAACTTTTTTTACATGTTTTTTTTTTATATTTAGATTTTCCTAAATTCCCAATTCAAATAATTCAAATGCAGCAAGTTATAAATGTAAAATAACAAATAATTTAATGAAAAACCAACAGTTATGGAATGTGGGCATCAAGAATATGAGCATTTTTTGTAAAATTCCAATCATAGAGCAACGACGACGATAATTCCTGTTGGCGGTGGTCGGTATTCGCAAAGATATTCGAGGAATTACGATCGAATTTATCGAACATCCCGGATGTTTCCTTAACTCTTCGCTCTTCGCAGGGAAACTGCAGGCGGCCGAGCGCCCCGGCCCGAGAACCCTATTAGCTAACTATAGTAAATTTATGTACCTTTATACTAGTACAACCCTTCGAGTAAACTCCTTTTAAATCTACCACCCTCGTCGGCACGACAGGGCGAGCCTAAGAACACCTTCTCTGTCTTCCTCTTATTCCTCTTACCGGAGCGCACTTGCCGGCAATTCCATGCAGCGAAGGTTTCATGCCTGAAATCAATTTCATCCCCCTGAAAACTCGTTCCTTTCATCTTTCTAATTATAAGAGCGTTCGTTACGTGAAATACTATAATGGACCAAATAGCGAACGAAATTAGTAAAGCTTTCGTATAATTTATATATCATTATTATCATCGAGTGCTTGGAAATTTGCGCGCTCCGGCTTTCCCCACTGGCTGTGCTTCGTTTTAACCTCATAAATAAACATCTTTTTGCTTTTTTTTCCCATTTGTAGCCGTTGGTTCCGTATAGCTTGGCTCTCTGTAGTTGAGAATTAAAATTTTAAAACGGTTCATTTGCCTTGCAAATTGCGCTAAACGAATGCGTACAATAATGTTATATTCAACATTATATATCCAAATTAAACAGCGAGCTTGCCAAATAAATAATTGCCGAGTGTCAAAGTATCCTTCGCCGAGGACCTTTTTAATTAAAAATTAATAATGATAGACATTGGAATGGCAGCAGCAGTAGTATAGTATGGTAAAAATTTCTCCGAGTGAATCTCGGCACCTGCTCCCTGCTCGTCATTAAGTGCTACCCTCTTTTCTCATTATTAATGCGAAATTAGTGCTCACCCCGGGACCCTTAAACCTATTAAGTGTTTCCACGAGGTTTTGTCACGCTTTATGATGGCCCTCTCTATAAATTATTCTCTAACCACATATTCCCTACGCACTGTATGTTCCGCTTGTTTACTAATTTGTTTATTTTATACTTCAGCAATTGAATTAAAATAGTTTTAATGGACTTTTTATTTAATATTGGTTAGTTAATAAAAAAAAAAACATTTTGGAGATGAAGAATGAAGAAATTTATCTATTATTTAAAGTTTGCTTTAGTCATTTTAAGTCGATAAATATGATACATTTTTTGCAACCACTATAGGAATGGATGCCTCGCAATTTAAAAATTAATTCCGGGAAACCGGAAAGATATAGATAATATTTTTTATTGGATTTTGATAACAGACAATGTTTTCTATAAATTAACAGTAAAAATTAAAAAATTGAATTGGTGATTTTTGAGAAAATTTTATTTATAAGTTGCATTCTCTTTAGAAATGGACACTGCGCACTTAAAAATTATTTACGAAAAGCAAAACATAATATAATTAAATAATTTTTACCGATTTTAACAAAGAATAATATGTTTTATAAATTAAAAGTAAAAATTAAAAAATCTAATTAGTGGCTTTTGAAAAAAAATGACTTCTTTGTTGCCCACACCTTTTACTTTTAATAGCAAAGGGATACCGCGCACTTAAAAATTATTTCCGGTGAATCGAAAAGATAAAAATGTAATTTTATTTTTGATTTTAATATAGAAAAATCTGCTTTATAAAAAAAGTGTAAAAATTAAAACATTCAATTAGTGACTTTTGATAAAATTGACTTTTTTATCGCATTCGCCTTCTACATTCTTCGGAATCGGACATCGCGCACTTAAAAATTATTTCCGTAAAATTGAAAAAATAAAAATGAAATTTTAATTTTTATTTCAATAAAGAACAATATGCTTTATGGAATGAGAGTAAAAATTAAGAAATCTATTTAGTGGCTTTTGAGAAAAATTGACTTTTTTGTTGTCCTCACCTTGTACTTTCAATAGATAGGGGTTCGGCGCACTTAAAAATTATTTCCGGAAAATCGAAATGATAAAAATAAAATTTTATTTTTTATTTTAATAAGGAACAATATGCTTTATAAAAAAAGAGATAAAATTAAAAAATGTAATAACTGGCTTTTGAGAAAAACGTCATAAATAAGGCATTTCTGCCACATACAATGTAAAGCGGCCACCGCACACAAAAAAATTATTTCCGGAAAACCGGAAAGATACAAATAATATTTTCTCCTACATTTTAATAAAGGACAATACACTCCATAAATTTATATTGAAAATTAAATAGCCGAACAAGAATATGATGAGTGACAAGCAAACGAAAAACATTAAAATTAATTTTTATCTATTTCACTGGTTGTTTCAATTTATAATTGCGTGTTACGAGATGGAAATTTCATTGAATTCAAATTTAATAACAAATTTATTGACAAAGATTAAAAAAAGAACCATAATACAGACACAATTACCGTAGCGACATTTATTTGATGTCGAAAGGAAACAAGAAGCAGTGCGCGGCGCTCGTTCATTGAAATCGTCCCTCAACATTGCCCATTCCTTCTGCACGCTACATTTAATACCGCCGTTGCGTTATATTTATCACTTTCCATTCACCTGGCGGCTGGCGAGAGAGCGAGAAATGGAATGTGCACTCAAAGTGTTTGTTAGCTACTCACAACAAGCGTTTCAACTCCGGCTACAACGAAGGAATGAACCAAATCGCGATAAGTGTTATTAAGAAAAGGAGCATTTCTAAAGATGGCAAAAGTTCTCAAAAAGCGCTCGCGAAATTTACACTATATATGTATCTCGTATCTGCGTATAAATTGCTTTCCAACAGAAGAAACAGAAGAAGAAGAACAAGCGTCGCGAGAGCTTATTATTTGTTTGCCTGCGTTATTGTTAATACTGTTAATAGTCATGAGAAGAAAGGCATATTTAATTTGCGAGCCCCGAAGGATTCGCCGCCGCCGAATTATTCATAACGTTTGCCTTTAGAATTTTCGATTTTTGTTTATACAATACCTTTGCTAGAGCAAAGCAAAGCAGGCATGTCATTTTAATTAATCATTAAGAATTTCCACCGCCGAAGAAGGGTTCTCCACTTGGAGCGCGCGCTCGGCGAATATTTTGCCGCTTCAATGATTCCAATTCTGATGGCAACGGGGCATGCATTAAGATGAATTAAATGTCCTGGCGTGGGGCCTTAAAATACTACCCCAAGAATCGATTTCTGATTCTTTAGCAAGCATATTTATTCCGCATAGAAAAACAGGGTGGAATTTTATTAAATTACCAGTTGGAATTTTAGAAATGAAAAAAAGTAAAAAATAAATAAAAAATGGAAAAAATAAAGAGAAAATTTAAGGACTCGCGGATGTATCAATATAGTTGAATGTGCAGGACATACAGGTGTATTAGAGCGGTTGGCGGGGGTTTGGGGGTGCGGGTAGTTGTGAAAACCGGCAGGACTAAACCGTTGTTTATTCAGGTGGACTGTGTGTTGATTTATGCGACGTCCCGGTGGATAGGTGCTCACCTCCATTCCACTCCATTGTTGATGAACATCGGGGAAAACTCTCTCCATGGATGTGCATTGATTTACTGCCGCATTCGTTGAAATCCGTCCCGCTGTTTTATGAAATATTACCGGCGCTACGACTGCTGAAGCAATTCCTAAAAGACGACACAACAAAATTTTCTACTTGCTACGTATAGTATTTATTTGTTTGGAAATTCTAGGCTGTTACCATATATATTTCAAAGATCAAAAAAGTTAATAAACATTTAGATTTTAGATGAGTTGCTTTTGTGGTCAGTTGAAAAACAAAAAGAACTGCTGAAATCTAATTTGAGGAATCAATTTCCATTTTCAGGTTTTTCAAAGTTTCTTTTAATTAAAAAGTGCCTTTAAAATAAACAAATAAACAGCTAGATTTTTATAATAATTTAATTCTATCTTAAGAACAGCAAAAATTACATTTGAGGAATGAATTTCCAGTCTCTTCTAGTTTTGTTTAATTTTAAAGTTTTCTTTTAATTAAAAAAAATAAATTAAGAAACACAATAATTAAATTCCAACAAAAGAATAGAAAATCTAGCTTCATGTAACATTTTTTATCATCTACCAAATGTGCAAAAAGTAATCCTTTAAAAAACACTTAAAGCTCTCCGCGGCGCAAATGGAAAACGTACTTTTACGACTGATGTTGTCCATCATAATGCGCCGTAAAAGTTCTTTTGTGGTTTATATGGAAAATTGAAAAGCCCTTATGGATCTGCCGCCGTCCCCATCGAATGGGGAATTGTACGGAACGAAAATGTAATTTATTTACGGCGCGTTTCGTAAATGCACCGCGCGAGAAATGGCCTATAGAAGCGGCACTTTCAAATTCCTTTCCAAACGTAGGAGAAAACAAGAAAATATTTTCATGCACCGACTAGGAAAAAATTCACAATCCATTTTTTTATTACTTAAAATGAAATACAAAATTTCATTCAAACAAAAAAAGCAAAAAAAATGTGAAAAATATAAATGGAAAAGAAGCATACAGTAAGTTATAAACCATTTAAACGTAAAACTACTGTACAAAGCCAGTAATGTATTTCTTATCTTATCAGCATTTATTACTGTTATGATTCCGAATGGACAATTACTATAATGGTCTCCACTGTATACGTGAATCAATGCGACTAGCTGCATCTCTCTTCAACGCACCTAAAAAAAGAAAAAGAAAAAACAAAAAACGTTGAGACTGTACTTGGGCCATTTCCAATGTGGCCCCACTTATCACAGAAATTATTAATAATAAATAGTTCGATAAGAAAGCGAAATAATAATAAGCGACGTCCGATCTGTGACATTCGTAGGCCACGATCAGTGCCAGAAACTGCTGTTTTACGTGCTTCTTAATAATATAATCAGTGTCTTTTTTTATATTATTACGTCTCAACTAAATTATTAATAACTTTTTGTCTTTTGTCCGTTCTGTCTGTTTTTGTCCTATTTTTTTGTTCCATTGTTTTTGTTTTGTGTCGTTTGTTTGCTGTGTCCTGTCCTGGGGGAAAAACTAATACCGAAAAAAATAACGGTAAGATTCTGATTTTTTTTAAATTTAAATTTCAAAATTATTTTTTTTATAGAAAATTTAAAATTTAAAAATAAATTTAAAAATAAACTTGAAAACTTGAAAAAAACACAGTTTTATGTAATAATTCCCCATAAAGCCATATTTTAACAAGCAGCAAAAAAAACAGGAAAATATTCCTCTCACTAGATGTATCTAATTAGAGGCTTTAATTTAGCTCGGCGTTTCTCCCAAAAGACCACTCGGACTCGTATATAAATATTATTTAAATGCCATAAACGCGAACCGAAACAGGACCCAGGAGTCGTCGCCAAGTTGTAAATTACGCGCTGAATAAAATCTACTACATCTACGTGTTTAAATAATACAGTTTTAGGTTTTACACGGACGTGGAGCGCCGCTAAACATTAAATATTTTAGCGTAAATTACGTATGCGTTTCATGAATGTTATGCGCTTGGTTACTTACTTTATTCCCTTACAGTTCTCCCATAATGAACTTTTTATCATCGATGCTGCTACTGCTTTTGCTGCTACTGCTGTTACTGCTGAGCTATTCTCGTTTTCCGCGGGTCATGGATAAGAATATTATTATTATTATTATTAACGAAGCTTCGTCATTTGTTCCATTTCTTATTTAATGAACAACTTGCATCTATTATCACTTAAAATTGCCGATAGTTATTTCTAATTTTAACTTTTTAACTACAACGACATTTTTAATTACTGAGATTGTTATTTTAATTATGTGATTTGCTTTTCTTTTTTAATTGTTTTAAATGATGTTTCAATTTAAATGAGGTGTTAAGAGTTAATGACTTCTCTTGATGACGCTTTTAACTGAGGTCATTAATTTATTAACTAATTAGCTTCGGATTTGGTTTATTTTGTTTTTTTTTTAAATGATTTGGTAATTTATTCTGTTTGATTAGTTTAATTTAATTTTTTGTTTGTTTTATTTTTTTGTATTATTATTTTTATTATTATTTTTTGGAATTTTTTATTGAAAAATTAATGTTTTAATGATTTAAAATTATCAATAAATATTTAAAGATAATTAATTTGCAAAAATAAAAATCAATTGAATTTTTATATGTAATTTATTTATGATAATTTCAATAGTTTATATAGGCAAAACCTGCTGAGTTATTAATTTGTCAACAAAATTGTGAAATATTTCAAAATTCACAAAGCTAATATTCAAGAAAATAGAAAATTACAATTTTCTTTATAAAATTCAATAATTTATTACAAAATTCAATCATTAAGACTTTTAATAAACTATAAAAGTCATTATCTATAAATAATTCTTTTAAAAAATATATTTAAATATATTAAAAAACCTTAGATTTCGCATAAAAAATGTTCAGAAAGCCCTAATAAGCTTAAATTTAAAATTTAAAATGCAATAAAGCATGAATATTCAAATGCTTTTGCATAATAAATGGGTGCAAGTGGCCAATCTTACATGCAAAGAGGGCCACTCGACACTTATTAGCAGCGAAAGCAGGTCCTTGTTAAAAATCTTCTGCATTCCTTTGTCTGCAATTTCTTCTTCTTTGTGCCAGTCTTACAACTCCCCTTCTTCAACTTCTTCTACTGTTAAGTTGTTGTTTTTTTCATTTTTAAATTTTAATTAATAATTTAATACTCATTAATAACGAACGAAAGAAAAAAATCAAATAAAATAGTTTTGTGCCAATATATCAATGTATTGAGTTGTTGTAATGCAAGTTGGGGGTTGGACGGGAAGATAAAAGCGGATCGAGACGGTGGATGTTGTTTGCAATTGCAAGGAAAGCGCAATTTGAATGCAAAGCAATTCTTACCTGGCTAGCATCCATCATGTTTATGCGATTCGCCTGATTCGAGTTTAACTGAGTTCGCTCTCGATTCCAGCACAATAACGCAATTAACTGCGGAATTAAATCAACGTTTCCGGAGATGCCGCTTCGCGTTTGTTGTTGTTGGAAGTTGTTGTTGCATTAAGATGATAAATAAAGAGCTCTGCGTTGAATGAAGTTTTTATTGGGCTCGAAAAGTTAGCTTTTTTGATTTTAAATTTTGTTGATTTTTTTCTGCTTTGTTTTTTAAGTATTATTTTTTTTATGTTTTGCTTTTCAATTGATTTTAAAAATATTTCAGGAATATTTTAAAATGAAGTAAAAATATTAACAGCTATTAAATTAATGAAAAATGATTGATATATCTTTTCTTTGATTACCAAAAATTAGAAGAAATTATTTAATTTCCTTAGTAATTTTAATAACAATTAACTAATTTCTAAATTAATTTAAAAGCAAAAGAAGGATTTTTATCAGAAAATATAATTTTTTAAAGGAAAAAAACAAAGTTTATTAACATTTTTTTAAAGAAACAACAACAAATAAATTTGCATTACTGCATTTTCAATTAATTTTAAAAATATTTTAGGAATTATATTAATTTAGATATCAAAGATTTGCAATTTTAATTTTAAAATGAAATAAAAATATTAACAGCTATTAAATTAATTAAAAATGATTGATTAATAAATTTTTTTTAATTGGCAAAAATTAGAAGAAATTATTTAATTTTCTTAGTAATTTAAATTACTATTTACTAATTTCTAAATTTATTTAAAAGCAAAAGAAGGATTTTTATCAGAAAATATAATTTTTTAAAGGAAAAAAACAAAGTTTATTAATATTTTTTTCAAGTAACAACATTAAATAAATTTGCATTACTGCATTTTTGAAAATTATTAATTAAAATTTGTTGTTTTTATTAATTAATAATTTTTTTTTATTTGAATTTTATTGATTCTAATAATCATAATACATTTTATTTGAATTTTTTGCTTTTACTAGTTATTGTACAATACAAACAATTATTTAAACAAAAAAGCAACATTAAACATAAAGCAAATAACCCTTTTATTTACAAAATTATTTATTTATACAAATCATTTAAATTTTCATTATTTATTTTTGCGAAAATTACCAAATAAAAGTATTTGATTCAGTTAAAATTACAATCCAAATTAACTTCCTAAATACAAATAATGAATAATTAATTAAAAAATAACAAATTCTAATTTTCCGTTCCCAAAACACTAATTAAGAAATTATGAAACGATTGTTTTGTATTTATAATGGAGCGCACATGTTCTTATTAGTGTTCTTCTAAGAAGCTAGCGCTGTGATTAGTCATCCACTAGTTGCAGTGCGAAGTTCGTCGCGTTTGCATTGCTCTTACAGTTTTTCGTTAAAACTCGTGGTTATTTCGCGAAATAATTACCGGAAATTACTGTAAAAGTGTTTAATGACTTATTGACTTGTTATATTAAGCGTGGTAGTGAAGTGCCTTGACAATTCTGCGGATGGTGTGCTGTTTAGCTGCCGAGGATGCTGTCGGCAATGGACCTAAAGGTTTTTACTTTATTTAATTACTTTATTGTAATTTTTTTATTTTTTGAAATATATTTAAATGATATTTTAGGACTTGTATTTTACAAAGTATAAATTGATAGGTTTTTTTTTATAAGAAAAAAAAGAAAAAATCAGTTTTTAGTAAAAATATCAGCGAAAATTGGAAAAATTCTAGATTAATATAATGCAAAATATAATTTAATAAGTGGGAAAGCTCGTAAATCACATGGCAGCAGAGCAAAACCGCGGCAGCGAAAGCCAATTGGCAGAAAATTCCAACAAATTTCAACTTGGCGAATTCGCAGCCAGAGTTAAACAGTCTCTGAAATGTATACGCGAAAGAGAGAGAGAGAGACGCGCGCAAAGGCAGCACCTTAATTAAAACTTTTTAATTACGAGGCGAAAAGTATCAAAAGTATAACACTTGCCGCGTGCGAAAAAGAAGAGAACAAAAATAATCACCGCACTCGAAAGCTGAGTAAATGAGAGAAGGAAGGAGAGAAGGAAAGAATGAGAGACTTAATAAAATATTTGGGAGCACTTCACGTCGGTTTTATGTCCGGCTAATGACTTTATAAGTCCTCTTTTATATTTTATACCATCAGCAGGATAAAAAAAAGAAGAGATATAAACTGGCAAAGGAGATATCCTGCCCTCTTGTCTTCCTATATATTCCTTTATTTTTTTTTTCTCTCTGCCGCCAAGAAAACTTTTTTCCATCGCCTCGAAAACTAATCTAGTTAAAGATTTAAACTTTTCCCTCTTTCCACACTACAACCAGATAATCTCAGTATCGAAGTCGCTTCATGTTTTCCAATACGGGGGCGGCGTTA
>JASKGO010005849.1:0-24486 GCA_030556065.1 Holobus sp. GC000080
AAAGTCCGTTAAGGCGAGAACCGCCAAACTCTTTTTTACCTTTTACAAGAGAAAAACAGTGAGCACCGGTCGCGGAACCCTAAACCAAGCCACCAACATCCTACGTATACCTTTCCTCCTTGATCTTTCTCTGTGCAATATGCGTGGGCGTATAGACAAAAATAAATACAAAATCTTCATTAACCGACTTAATAATACCAAACAAAGCTGGCAGTAGTAGCAGCAGCAGCAAAAAAACCAACTTACACAATGTAGCAGCAACTGAAGCAAGAAGAAAGACAAGCATTGTATACGTATAAAGTACATACAATCGGTAAATCGATGCAGCTAATTATTATTGAAGACTGCCTGGTGAGTGTGGAGGATTTCATAAGTGGTGTAAAACAGATGTTCGTTCGTGGAAAAGGTGTACAAGAATACTATACATCAGAAGACATGGATGCGATTCGGTTAGTGAAACATGACTTTCAAGTGGTCCGCCGCCATCCGTCTCAAAGAGTGGCTCTGGCTACTGTTCCGCATCAACAGACACCTTGATATGCAGGAAATATGAATGCATGATGTACGTACAATATGCATGCATAAGGCCGGTAGATAAGTCTCGCGTGATAAGCATAACAAAACGCAAATCGCTCCAGGTATGGCCCGCATCATTGCACCTCGAATGTCCAATGCGAATACAATAATAATCGGCCTCGGTGAAGGGTTGCGCCGATTGTTACAGATATGCATCTGATCTGTTTGTAAAGGACCAAGGGATGCTAATTGCAACCGTTGCATTTGTCGATTTGATGCTCTGTTCAAAATCGCGTGCTATTCTTTTGTTCAAAGTGGACGTTAATATTTTTTTTTGTTGCCTTAACGATCCATGATGATGTTACCAATAATATCTGAATTTTCTTGTTTCGGATTTTGGTTTCAGTACAACGTTACATTTATAATGAAAACACAAAATCAATCAATTTAATTAATTCCTATTAAATATCTTTTTGAATATATCATTAAATCGAAAACTACTTTATTTATATAATAATCGTTTAAAAACTAAATATTTTGGCTACTTAATTTTCCGTTAAACAATGACTTTTATTCTTTTAAATAACAAAATAAAAATAAAACATTTTAATTGTTCCATTACAAAAATTAAATTATGACGAATATGAAAGTAATTGATGGATTCGCTAAAAATTGAAATACAAATTCGTTTAAATACAGAAAAAAATGTGTATCTTTTATTATTAATTAAAAGTAGTTTTAAATGGCAAATTAAGTAGCAAAAATATATAAATAACATAGTGTTCGAATTAATTATATTTTCAAAAAGATATTTAATAAGAATTAATTAAATTGATTGATTTTGTATTTTCATTATGACTGTAGATACCAATCAATTAAGAACATCCCGCATTCGATTCGACATTTTTTATTTGAAGTAAACTTTAAAATGTAAAGTAAATTGACATCCGTTATCGGAACATCTCATATTTTTTTATTTAATACGCTTTTTTTAATTAATACTCAAATTAATCACAATAATTATTTTTTGTTGCATCCGGATCATAACCGAATCAATTGAAAATTTAAAGAAATGACGACGTGGTTTTAAAGTCATGGAAAACAATTAGATTATGATTTTTAAAGGTTCTTTCGATGATTTCAAAAATAACTGAAACAGTATTTAGAGCAATATTTATAGCTGATTAAATAAAGAGGACAGAAGATTAATGCTATTCCATTTAAAAATTTAATTAAACATTTGTTAAAATAATTTTTAGATCTGATAAAGACCAGAATTAAAGAACTAGAAGTAATCTTGGTGCATTTCGCTTGATAGTCATCCTCTCTTCAGGAAGCCAAAACCATTTAGAATTAGCGTTGTTTAAAAATACAAGCAAACAAAAGGAAAAAATTCTCAATAAATTAAATTAAAAAGCTTGAAACTATTCAATGCCTAGTATTTAAATAAATATAGCGCCTTTGGCGATTTCTTCATTGATTTTTTCATGTTGACAAAGATTAATTTTTTGGCTTTGTATATTTAATACACCCTTATAAACCATATTAACAGATCTTATAAAATATTACATTGTTTAGTGTAATTTTTATTTAATACATGTATTGTATATTTTAAAATGGCACTGACTTTAAAATACTGTAAAAAGATAAAAGAATTCAAATTTCACCACCAAAATAAAAATGATTTCTTTTTGTTTGAAAGAAGATGCTTCAATTTTAAATCTATAGTAATATAAAGCTAATTTATTTTAAAGTAAAAACATCCCTTTCATTAAAAACAAAACTTTCGCAGATGAAGCACACGTGCTATGTGACGTTAATACCTCGCGCTAGGGGTTGTTTGTATATTTTTTTAAATGCCAGCATAACACATAACACCAACAACAAAATACATAAACCATATACCCTTAATATTATAATATGTATAATAATAATAATAATAATAATAATAATGAAATGGTGTTTGTTATTTTAACGAACCACAACCCTCATATAGTTTTACGTCTAAACACGGTACAGATCGTGTGCCATTGTTTCAAAGGACTTTAACGAAAACCAGATCCTCGATGATGGATATTGTTGTCTGGCTGGGCTTAAAGGAAGCCCTGATGGGTGCGGACTGCGGAGCGACAGTAAACAATGGATGCGGATGAAAGATTAGCATGAAATGCAAAAATTGCTTGCATCGCCGGACCGTTTTGTTCATCGCATTTGACGATGATGCGACTCAAATTAGAGAGTCATTGTCACACAATAAAAAACTGCTTTTTTATTTTAGTTTTATTCTTCTCACTGCTCGTTTATTTTTTTGGGATGTGGATTTTGTTTTCGAATACGTCGCTTGTTTGAATTATATGAGAAATCAAAAGGTGGATTCCATTTGTAATTAAATGAGTTCTTTTCTTATTTAGTTTTTTTATGATGTTTTTTATAGGTATTCGCAGTATTCCAATAAATTATACAACAAATACAGAATTTTTGTCAAGAAAATGATAAATAATTATTTTATTGAAATCTCTACAACAATGAAAAGGATTTCAATAGTGAAAAAAACTTTTTAATTAAGAAATAAACTCTTAATTTAAAAACAAAACAATAAACTAATGAAAGCAGCATCTGCAGAGAAACAATTTCCAAAATATAGTAAAAAAAGAAAAAACTATTGAGTCGCTTGTTAATTTTTAATGATGTGGATTATGGTGTGCCATATGTCCAAGAAGTTCGAGGGCCTAAACGTTTATAGAATGCATAATGGTTTATTTGTCAACTGCAGGGTGGGTGTCAGTTTCCCAAAACGAACTAAACGATTAGTTGACGATTATTAATAATAATAATGTGGATCACCCGTACTCGTCCAACCGTACTACTTATGCATTCTACAGTAAACTTTAGACGAGTGCCATATGCCTCTCTCTAATAAAAAAAAAAATTAAATTCACTGTATAGAGACCCTGTAGGGTCATACCTTTAAAACAATTAATTATAAAAAACATTTATTAATTCACAAATTATTCAATTTTAATTATTAAATGCTTGTCCATCTTTCAATAAAGGAGATAAAGTGAAAGAAGTAAATCAAATTTACCTAAATATAAATTTTATAAATAATTTATAATGGTTTGTTCTGTTTTAATGAAAAAAAAAATCACTAGTAAATACTTTTTTCTAGACCTTTCATTGATTAACATTTATAAAACAAAATTTGAATTTAAAAAAATATATAAAATGAAAGAAGAACATTTGAAAGGAAAAATTTTATGCAATTTTTGCCAGTAGAGAACCGTAATGCAAACCAAAGAACAAAGAACCCTATAGTAGAGGAAGTACTCAAAAAGTAAAGCAAACAAGAGCGCTTCCTTCAATACTCCAGCCCAGCGACCGATTTATACTTTTTTTACTCAAAGTGAATAAGTAAGTCTTCGGCATTTCCTGTATAGGTACTTTTAAGTAAACCGAGCTGCACTACACGTGTCCACATTTACTTAAGGAAGGAAATTCGATAAAAAAAAAATTAAGTAATTTACTGTAGGTGGGCACAGTGTAAAAGTGGAAAAAGTCCATTTATAGGTAGGTACATTACAGTATACTACGAATTTCCTATGGTTATCAGCTTCCTGATTTGTTGCTTGTAAAAAGCGTCACAAAATGATTTTCGTTCATTTCCTGTTGGGATTTTTTAGGTGCCTTTGTTATTTGGTGCAATTAGGAAATTGCCGAACGTAACGATAAGCCACATAACTTGCGGCACTAGTCAGACTATTAAAAATAGATCAAGTCAAGATGCATTTTTTTGCGGTTTAGAAATTGCTATTTTTAAATATTTTTTTTTTCAAACTTTTGATTGCAAGTTTTAGAAATTTTTAAAAGATTACATTAAAAGAAATTAAAAAAAGTTATAAAATATATTATTTTTTAAATTCTTACCTAAGGTTGTTTAGCTGATCACCTAAATTTCCAATTCTTCAATCATTAGCCCTCTGCAATCAAAATAAACCTAAAAATTATTATGAAATCACTTTAATATTTCAATAAATTAAACAAATGCACAAAGCTAATTATTTCAATAAAATCAATTGAAAAATCTGAAACAAAGAATAGTAAAATTAAAAGAAAAAAAAAAAAAGAATGGTTGGCAGACAGATATAAACATTCAGACCGTGAAATTGTTTAACGTTAGCCCAGTAATTATGCAAATCAGTGTCTTTATTGCACTTTATCCCTCCACGCAAACAACTAGATTGCATTGTTTCTTCACGGGTCGTAATAGCGGAAACGCATTTATTTTTACTTTATAATGCAAGCGTGAACCGTGAAACGTCTTTTTACCACCCATTTAATCGAAGAGACTTCGATGGTTGTAACTTACAACCCAGAATTGTTACGTATTGTACGTATTGTGTGTCATTCAATATACGTATTAACCATATACCTATGTAGGTATATAGAGTGTCTAGATCGACGGATCGACCATAGAGGAAGAATCATCAGCGCAGAAGAATAAATATATTATGAAAGGAAAAGTATATTTGCCATATGGTGTCTCCGTGGGGCCACACACCAAAGGGTTGGATTACGGCCCATTTTCGGTCAACTTTACACTCAATTACGCATTATTTAACGCAGCTAATGATGAATTAATGTAAGGAAACCCATAAAGTGCTCTATATGTCGAAGGAAGTGGTAACGAAAAAGGATGTTTGCTTAATGGTTTTATCAGTTTTTCTTTTTTGGTTTCAATTAAAATGTTCTATCATCACAATTATTTTATTAAAGGAATAATCATACGTTTCTATGACTAGTTTGTTTTAATAATCCAAGAAATATTTTTTGTAATTTTTTTTGCATGAAATCATTTCTTTTTTTAATTTAAACTAAGAATTCTTTGAGACGAAATATGCATTTTTTAATAATAATAAAAAAAAACTATACCCAAGTGCACAAAAAAATGAACAGAAAAACGAAATCATTGGATAAAAGGATAAAAGGGATGTTTGGTTAATGGCCTTCCGCTGGTTTTGAATTTCGAAAAAAATTCCTGCCTTATCTGTTCGACTAATAGTTTACTTTAAATATTTACCGGCCGTCCTTCTTTTACATTGACTAACTTTTAGATAACATTAACATGTCAACTATTGCAATTGAAACAAAACTCTCTAATTGTCCGACCTTCGATTTTTACATATTTACTGATAATAAATTGTCAGTGGTAAAATTATATCAATTTCACTCAAGCACAACTTATTAATAGTTTTTTTGATTGGTTTTGTTACTCTGAAAAATTCACTCAAATTCGACTTATAATTTACTTAAAAAAAAGATTGATTTTGTTTTGCAACAGTGAATGAAAACTAACGGTAAAATAATTAATTCTTATGGTATCTATAACTAATGAATATTAATTACTAACTTAGAATATATTTTCATATTAAGTTTGTTTTGTTTAAATTTGAAGTTTTATCGACTGTAAGACACATTATGGGAAGTACTTTATTAATAATAGCAGAAAAATTAATTGCAAATATTTTGAATAACATTTTTTTTAAACACAAGAAAATTTGTAACTTAAAAAATTAGTAACAAAAAGAAAAAAATATATAGAAACCATTTTTCAATAGTGGATAATTAAAATTTTAAATTCACAAGGATAACATTTAATGATTTAACCATAAACAAGAAAAAGCCAACCGTGTATTCAACAAATAAATAGCCAAGAAAGTAATAATGTTTATGGAGAAGCTTCCAAGAAAGAAATCAGAGTATAACAATAAACATTTCATTAGCATTTACAAAGTCCAATAAACATACATACTGCGAATAATACAGTTTTAGTTGCAGCCGTTTATTGTGCACTTCATAGTGCAAAGTCACAAAGAATCTGGTCAAAAGAAAATATAAAAAAAAATAGCCATAAAAAGTCTACTTTTTCAACTTTACCATTATTTACAAATGGTTTAAAAGTTTATTAGTTTCTTTTTATGAAATAATAACTATTTATTAATTCTGCAACTCAAGAGTTTTTTTATGATTAATAAAAAGTTATATAAACCCATAATTTAGTAAAACATACATTTTTACAATTAGTTTCACTTTGGGAAAGCTTTCGAACCATTTTCTTTGCTGCAAATATATTTCATATTTAAAAATAAATTATATAATAAACAATTCGGTTAATATAGGATGAATCGTAAATTACGAAAACTCGAGAGTCTAGGCATATAAAGAATAAGTAAAATAATTAAATAAATATTTTTTCACTTAAATAATTTTAGAAAAAAAAAATGTAAAGCGTAAATGAAGTTAAAACTCCCTGTGTCAATAAAATTAAATGAAAAACCTGCATAATTAACGAATGAAAAACTTATATAACATTAGCAATTTCCATTGACTAAAGTCTAAGGAGAACTTCAATTTTAAAAGTGAGGAAAATTGAAAATTTCCAAGTCTCAAACAATGCAATTGTAAAATCGAAAATAATTATTTCTATTTATTGCAATGTATAAAATCATAAATAACACATTTACCACAATCATATAAAAATTATTGAGAGTATATCGAAATTTACAGCTATCTCACAAAAAGCAACAAACCTAAAGAGGTCTTATTATATAAACCAAGAAGACAAAATAAAACGAAGACATCCGAAAATGACCCCCGCGATAAGCGCGACTATATTACAGGTTACTTATCGTAACACATATCTTTGGTAAATGCTGCTTTGGGCGTCCACTAATGATAATTACTCTCATTTTCGGACGCCACTGATAAGATAAATTATTACATAAAGAATTATATAAAATAAATATAAATAAACATTAATGTAGAGGGGACTAGTCGCTAATTAAAGACTCGAAAATTGCCGCTGGTATCATTATTTCATTAATGCCACGACGTAAATTGCACAAATAAATACACAAGCGCACATTTTCACAACCTTCGCCCTTCGCAATTGGATTCTTTGTCCTTTCGCCGCTTCAGTTCTTCAGCTTTGTCCGAAGGTCCTCTAGAGGGGTCCTCCACTTTAACCCATTCCCAGTCTCCATCTAGCGGCACTTCGTTGACGAAATCAAAGTTCCACTTGATGCGAGCTTCGTCGGAAGCTTTCCCAAGTTCGGCAACTATCTCGTCATCGGTTCTCTTCGGTTCTGCAGGACTGGCCGCCGTTTCCGACGCCTCCTCGTCCTGGAAAAGCCGTCTCCGCAAATGACTGCTTTTCGCGCACCGATCCATTTAGTAAACTGAAACGCAATGAGCAATCAACTGGTTTAATGTGCCACCAACTGCAGTAAACTCATTGTTTTCGAGCTAATCGATGACCGATAAGTGTGTGCGATGACGCTGTTACTTACAGAAAAGTCCTGTTGCACAAAGCCAGAAGGACACAACTGTTTTTTGCTTCAAGTTAAAACTTTTAACAATTGCGCCGGAAGCGCTACTGTCTCACTGCACTCTAATCAAGTACACTTGCACACCGATATTGCTCATTACGATTTTTCCACATTAGATGCAGTGAAATGGAGAGCGGAGGGAGAAAAGCAAGAGTGGTGGTGATCGATTTTCTATTTTCGGCAGCTAACCTCAACAGACGCACAGTTTCCCTTTCGGGAAAACAAACGCATTTTTCGAATGCATTCGGGGAGCGCTAAAAATATGCACGGCTCTAAAGTGTTGGCTAAACTAAACAGAAGTTGGCTGAACACTGTGCCTAGACGTTTATTTTTCTCGTTTCTCTCTGTGTGTTCGGATTAATTGCACTTCCGACGTTACGGATGGCAACACACACTCATCTCTCTGTTTTGTAGTCAACAATAGTTGGGAACTTTATTTGTGAGAACTCGAAAAAAAACTTTAATTAAGCGCATTTCGCGTCTAACGACCTCAACAACGTTGAAACGGCTTCACTGGTGTAGTTATGAGAGAGGTCAATTATGCGTGACACACACCTATTAGCGACTTACTTGCAATTAAAATAATAATTTAACTTGGAAAGTCCATATATAAGTTGGAGAATTACTTGTGAGTCCAAGAGGACATTCTGTTAAAAAAATGGTATAAATTAACTGACAAATTTTCTTTGCTTGGACAGTTGAAGTTAGGAATTGAAAATTTGGCGGAAAAGGAAAACTAGTAAAACTGGTTGCATGAATTTAAAACTGATTCCATTTTTTAAGTGATATTAAATTATTAACCAAGGGCGCCATTAAGAGAAATCAATTTAATCTTATTGGCAAATCCAGTTAGCAACTATTGACATTTTGATAAACGGACTGATGATAAAAAATCAATGAATAATAAGACACCATCAGATACAGATAGCTGGAAAAACTATGAAAATATAAAGAAAGAACTGTACTACATTATGGAATATGAAAAAAAAAAAAGAAACATTTCAATTGAGATGAACTGTTTGCAATTATTGACATTACGATAATGCGTTTATCTTTACTCGATGGTGCTTATTATTACTATTAATTTCGGTATATGCGTTGCATTAAATTTTATAGGTCATGAAGCTTTATCTCTTGGCTAAACAAGTACACATAATTAGCATATTCAGTGACGATAAAAATGCATCTTTGTATTAGTCGCTGAAAAGATAAAAGTGTATAAAATAAATAGAAACGCCAAAACAAATTTGTTAATAAGGTGCACCGCAAACTCGCATTACTCGCATGTTAATAAGAGACTGAACGTCTACGTCTACATGGCATTGTTTAAAAATGCACCGACAAATAACGTAATGAAAATGTTAATAAATTCTGTGATTTCGAACGGTTTCCTGGACGCAAGTAGCGTGTGCACACTTTGGGGCGGATATTCTCACCAGTCATGGTGAAGTCTCACCCTAGTGCTAGTAGCGTTAAGAGTTATTCCGCGTTCCCCCCGCCGGAAACGCATGTCGCTTTAAACTTCCCCCGAAGACTTTGATTTTTCTTTATTTCAAACTTTCCAACCGTCTTGCAACTATTCCTTGAAAACGCATTCTTTTTCAAATTCCCCTAAAGAAATTAGAGTTGCCTAAGTGGTTACAATAATTTCTAGAGTGCATAATTTTAGTAGTAGTTATGGCAACAAAAAATACAAACATACGCGCGATGCATAGTCATGGCTGCATTTCTTGCTAGCTATAGCGAACTCCCCTATACTTGGATGAAGCCACACGTTCCCCGCACGCCGCGGTTCAACAACAGAGCGAGCGACTGGCGTGGTTCAGTCGCACGAGAATAGTTGTGCGGTAAAGTCGCGTCGGTTTTTTTTTTCTCTACACTGATTCATATTATTAAGTCACTGGAACTAAAGTGCCTTCTTATTGTTGTTGTGTTTGTTTTAAATAAATTGTTGTTGGTGAGAGGGTTGGCTACCAAAATGAATGCGATCTTCAAGCCGATACGATCGGTGCACATGGAGATGCCCAGGTCTCGAATGACGATCATGGACCGGTCTCGCGACCGCGACAAACTCAGCAAAGTGTGTCGAAGTTTGTTCGGCCCCGTGGACCACAACGAAACGCAAAAGTACCTCGATCGCGAAATGGCGCAGCAGAGCGGACATCAAACACGCAAGTGGAACTTTGACTTCCAGAAGGGAGTACCCTTGGACGCGAACGGCAGATACAATTGGCACCTGATCGACATCACTTTCGCACCCACGAAACGGCTATCGGATGCGGAGGAGTACGATATCAGTGATCTGTATCCACCTAGTCTACCTAAGGCGACGCGTCCATCGGTGACCGGCAATATCCAAGCGGGGCCCACGCAATTCGTGACTCTTTCTAGTAAAGTCATCCGACCGGTGGTCGTCGCGACGCCTACTGCTTGTGCCACTAGCACCACCAGCCCAAGTTTCCGTTGTACGAGAAAACAAACATTGATCACAGGTATAATATTACTCATCCACTATTATCTAATTCTGTAAACTTTTGTATGCCCGCAATTGATGATGATGATAGTAACTAACTAGTAGAAGAGCTTTTAAATATGCGCGTTCAATAGAACCCCTATGCTTAGAAGAGATGATAAAGTAACGGGAGCACAAAGAAACATATATGTTATTTGAGGAAGTCCTCTTTTAAAAGAAAGTTCGTTGAACTTTCTCTTCGCACTTTACATATCTGAGTGTGTTACTCAACATTTTTATGCTGGTCGTGCCCATATGTCGCGCTGTTTGGGCCGATAACATACGCACATCCTGATAAAACACAAGTTAACAGTACGCAACACACACGCATAAATTAAAGAAAGGAACAGAAACAATATTACAGGTGCGTCCATTGTGTCGCCCGACAAATTTCTTGTCGTGTGTCCTACTTTGGGTTCGCTTAATAGATGCCACGAGAGAGATTCACGAGGGGCCATTGTTGGTGGCGAACGTGCCGGCGTCAACAATGCCTCCCTAGTTTCGGCGAAAAGGGTAACAATACCGTTGGGGTACATCCGCGTTTCGGGAGAGGGTACGCATTACACATATAGTATACGCAAACCGTAGAGGACAGCTGGAAAATCGGGACAGATGTACCATATGTGGCTCTGTGTGTGGGGGTTGCGAGGCACACGTCCGCATATGGGGTGGCGTACCAATGATGCATGTTGCGATGCGTAACTGCTAACGGTTTTTCCTAATTTTGAATATCGCATCAAATGTGCCTATGTACATAATACCTATGAGGTGTGTATGTGTGTAGGATATGCGACGTATGTGACGTGTGTAGATGGATGGAAGGATGGATGGATGGATGGATGGAACATGGGTAATTTGGAAGAGAAGAACCGGTCGTGTCGGGATGGTAATAATTTCATGGATGCCTCCCCCTTACGCACGCACGTGAATCTCTTACGCACTCCGGTCAAAGGTGGTTCACCTTGGCCGGTGCGTTCACCCATGTTCTTTTCATAAGACAACCTTTGAGGAGTTGATCTTCTCCTTATATCTCTTCTCTCTTGCTTACTACACATTCGTACGCACCTCAACAGATTTTATAATACCACACGCTGAGAATTTTAACTAACCAACTAAACCAGCGTCGACCCAAACGTTCACTTTGTGACTGACTTGTTCAAAATCACAAATAAAAAATTACTTAAAAAAAGCTTATATTTGAATATGTTCAGGATATTATTTAAAAAAAGATACATTTATTTTTATTTTTGTTTTAATTCAACTCAAATTTGCTTTAATATGTAGTAAAAAAAGCTGAAAAGTTGAAAACTCATTTGATGGGTAAATTGGAAATGTTTTTCAAAGACAACACATTTCAAAATTTTACTTAATTAAAGAGTTGATCGTAAATAATTGTTACGGTTAAATTTCAGAGAATCGATCTTCCAATTCCAAGTTAACTAATAAAAATACTGAGCCAATAAAATTTCAAAAGCATAAATTCTAAACGATTCATTTTTCTACAAATTTATAAATTATTATTAAGAAAAAAATGAAGTGAGTCAAACCGTGACGTTCATTAACCCACCATTCATCATTAGAGTGGCGCCTTACACGAGTACATACAGAAATTATTCTCGCACCTCCAATGAATTGAGTAATATAATCCACCCGGATGTAAACGGCATGAATAATAAATTAATAGCTGGGAAAGTAGAGCAATGCACTCTCGGACAAAGCGGGAATTCCTTGGGGCGAAAGGGTTGTGGAACGTGGGAAAGGGAGCGCAGCATCAACGCACGTGTGGCCTAAATAAGTGTTTGGTCACTATACTTTCCCTTCTTTACATGCTCCATTTCCCACCTTTGTTCAATATCGAGCAAAAGGGTCCAGTTTTTTCTACTACTACTACCACCACTACTATTATCATCAGCACCGAAATTGAAACTAAGAAGAAAAAAAAGCCGTTGCCAAAAGTGACATATAATTTTTTGTTGTTGCAGATTTCATGCCGTCGAGAAAGAGGGCCTTCGAGTCGACGACGAAAAAATTGGCCGATGCGAACGACGAGGAGCCGCCGCCGTTGCCGCCCGCGAAACGTGTTCGCAGTTAGAAAACGGCCAAGGCTTCTTGTACATTAATAAATGCGTAAAGTGGCCCAAAAACTGTCGATCTCGCAATTCAAATGATCATTTCTGCATATATGAAAAGAAAAAGTAAGCAAAAAAAAAAAAAGAGTAAAAAATTGCATTAAACAAACAAACAAACAAGAAAATGTACACGGAAAAGTGTACATTTAGTACAATTATTTTTATGTATTAAAAGAAAATTTATATACATATATAGAAATAATATATATATATGTTTCGTTAAATATGATAATATTATAATTTAGTTGTAACCTTTTCTGAGTTTATTATTATCGAATGATTATTTATTATTATTTCTTAACAAAGAAAGTAAAAGGAAAAAAAACACGAAATCGATCTCGTCTCGTACAACATTCAATGATGGTTCAAAAAAAATTGTATAAAAATGATAAATGTGTAAATAGTTCCGAAACAAAAAACAAAAACAAGAAGGCAAAATCAATATATAATTTATATTATAAATTGCAAATTAATATCGATTGGAAATTTCTGTTAAACAATATTTGACTGTGATTTTTAGAACGACAAATGGAAAAAAGGTCAAAGGACCTTATTTTGGGCTGTTGAAAATCACTGAAAAGTACTTGTTTAGACTTTAAGTAATGAGTTTAAGGATGAATGAATTGCAGGGTTGTTACATTATATGAAAAGAAAAGAAAAAAACATGTACTGAGCAAAACGCGTATGTATGGGACACCTGTGATGTATTATATTTAAGATTTGATCTCAAAATAATGAAAGAATGTATATCGTCAAATATTTAAGGAAGAATTATGAAGAATGTTTTAATTTAGATGAAAGGACAAGCATTAAGATGATGATGGTGGAAAATTGTGCGAAGTGCTTGATTACATAGGGATAGTGCATTATTACTTTTACGTAATCCACTGTAAATAAGCGTATAAAGGATATAGATTTTTGTACTCGTTTCGGTAACAGGAAAGTAGCGTTAGCTTTTGTAATAAACTTTAATGTAAGAGTTTTCGTTTCGCAAATGGTAGAGTTTCGTTCGTGTTATTTATATGATGGAACTGCTAAAAGAAAATATAACACAATATAATATATTTTACTACTTTTTTTTTATTCCTGCGGTCTCCCTCCTTGTATCCTTTTTTTTTATCGCGCCCATTGTTCAATGGAGCTTTTCACGCTTTTTTTTATAATAATAATAGTACCAAGGTCTCGGTCTCTAGCGCAAATAAACAATTTAATAGCCAACATTTTACGAACGCCTGTCTGATAAGAACAAAAATTTTACTTCATTACTGTTATGCTATAAGCTGCGCAGAGGAAGCGAAAGCGCCAGGTTAAAAGTTGACGACATTCATTAGCATGTTTTTTAGGTCACTTGGTTGTGTCGCTGTTGTCGTCGCCTTTTTCTTCCATTTATTTATTTTTTTATTGCTGTTGATACTACTGATTTATAAGTAAGTCAATTGGCCTGTCGTTTGCTGCTGCCATAATGTTCTTATTATTATGCAAACAGCCTTAAGGATGAGTAAGCTGTTAGTAATCAAAATTAATTTGCTTTCCAATCAAACACACAATGATATAATATGCTGCTTCTTCGGTTATCAAATTCGGTGGATTGAATGAATATTTGCAGTGCAATCGGATTTCTTTCTGGGAATATATGATTCGCTATTTCAGTTTTTGTTTTCGTTTATATTGCTAGTGTAATCGTTTCATAATAATAATATGTTGCGTATGAAAAATGTTAATAATTTTTCTCGCGTTTAATTTACAAATTTCAGCAGATAAGGTATTTATCTTGTTTCCTGGTCTTTCGCAATGACGAACATTTTGTGGTATTTTATGCCACAAACAGGTATTTGCTATTATCATTATCTTGGCTTCCGATTTCCTGGTAAAAGTTTCAACTTTTTATTCAAAACAAAAACAGGAAATGTAATTGAATTATTTTCTGTCCATTAAAAATTAATTGACATTCAAATTAATTGCTTTTGGAATTTGGATTAATAATATTCAAAAAATCTGTTATTAAAAATATTTTTTTATTAATTTAATAATTTTTATTATATTTTAATTAAAAAAATATATAATAAAGAAAAACAAAATTTTGAACAAAAGTTATTTCTGAAGTTTTTATTCAATTTCATTTTTCATTATTTTTTGGAGTTTATGATAGATTGTTAATTTTATAATAATTATTAAAAATGATTTTAATAAACAATCTATAAATGCTAGTAAAGACTAAAAATAAAAAAATTATTAATAAATAATAATAAAATACATTTTCAGTGCTGTTAATTCTAATACTTGATGTCTAAATTTATTGATTAATCAGACATTGAGCAATGACTAATAATATAAACAAATTAAGTCACCGCAAAGGAAAACCAGACTCATCATCAATGTGTCCTTCATTATGCACACCTAACAAATTATTATTTAATTTATTTATCGCAAAGTTGCATAAAAAAGTAGTTCCTTATTGCCCAAACCACCGATAATCCTAATAAATAACCGGTAATTAACACGGAAACCGATTTGCAAATTTCGCACCAAATTCACAAACTCACACGCAAATATTATCATAGAAAAATACAGTTAGGCAAACTATCGATGGAACGGAAACCGAAAAAAAAAAAATTAATATGAGCGAAAAACCAGTCGGTTTACGATCGTTAAAAATCCAACTGTTCTATACTTGCATATGCAGAACTGCACACAGTCTTCGAGGCATTAGAGAAAAAAAAGTGCCACTACTATGTAAGAAACACAGTTACCAAATCAAGTGTGCTTTGATTCGATTACAATTGATTAAAAGAATAATAAGGAAAGGACAATGCGTTCGTGGCAGGAAGTTGATTTCCACATAGCCGCATCGATTGTGCCCAAAATGCACCGAATTATAATCACAATAATTACGCTAGTAATGACATATAAACATTATTAGACGAAGAACTAAGGGCAAGCATGGCAGTGGAAGTGGACCCCTCCGGAATCTCTTTTCTGCCGAGCGCACCCCTGACATGCATTTTCGCATATTAGAGGTAATAATTTTCGGCAGTGCATACCGAGGAACACACCTCAGCGCTGTTTCTTTCTAATGCTGCCGAAAAGAAAGGGGTGCAACTTGTTTATCTTAATCGCTTTTGAGTGCTCTCAGGTGTGTTGCCAACACTTTGCTTTCTACAGGGTGTCCACTCAATGAAATTTATTCTAAGTTTTAGCATTCGATTAAATTATCACTTATAAATTTTAATTAAAAAATAGAAAACTACTAATCATGAGTAGTAAAAATTTATAATTATTTTTTTCACCGGTCTATTTAGTTATAATTTCAGTTAATAAATGAAAAAAAAAAACTAAACTATAACACTAGTTAACAAAATTTAACTTTTTTTGGCACAAGAAAAGTTATATCAAATTTTGAATACACTGGGGCCATCAAGCGAGAAAAATTGGCTAATCAGGTATTCTTGTGAATATTATAGTATGATTTCCATAAAAAAATTCATATTATTTAAATTAATTTTACAAATATTTATTAGGAACAATTAAACAGTTAAAGGGAATATTCATTGAAAAAAAAAATATTAAACAATAATAAAATTACTAAATATAAACAATTATAAAACGAATTTGTGATTCATTTTTAATTTCAAAAGAAAATTAATGTTTACAAGACAAAAAAAAAGATATGAACTGCCTGTTGAATTACTTTGCTTTCCAATATCAATACAATACAAAAAACTATTCAATTTTCCTGTAAAAAATAAATAAACAAAACTGCACCCTTTTCCGACAATTTATAAATTTAACTCCTCTGAATAATAAAAAAAAAACTTTGTACTTCAAAAATTTCAAAAAATTAACGTTGGACAACATATTCTTAAAGAAAATAAAATAAATTACTGTAGACCCTGTATGAAGGTGAAATAGTAAAAGCAACAACCGGATCGGTCAAGTTGAAAAACGGAACTTACTGGCTATTTTTGCACCCCTGCTAATTCGGACAACCGTATAAACGTTTTCTAGGCTAGAAAAACTAGGGGATGTAGGTCAGAGTTTGGACAATGGACACAACATGTATGTTGATCGTCTTGAATGGCCTAGAGAAGCAAACACTCACCCCATTTCGCGTGCACAGTAAATAGTCTTAATTACTATAGCACCCCAAAAAATTGATGTGCCTTTGTTGCCGCCGCCTTTGCTCTATGCACCCCCCGAAAATTGCCATGAAACTTAAACATAATTGCCGCACGCAGTTCTAGTCAGTCTAGGACTAGACTACTTCTTTTCTAGTAGCTAGTAGGTAAATTAAGAGCCACTTGACTTATCATTTACATGCATTTCTGGATGCCGTCCGTGATGCTGCAGCAACGAAACGATGCGAAGGGTGAGGGGTCGTTAAGGTTTCAAATGATGAAAAAGAACAACAAGAGAGTTCGGAGATGATGCTGATGATGATGACGAAGCTGCAATGCACTTGAAAGGTATCCTCTTGTTGTATACGAATTTATTCGGCACGTCATTTATTGCGAAGAGATGTTGCGTTGCACGGGAGAAGAGAGTGCGAAAGGTGAGGAAAGTGCAACGAACCCCGTGGACTCGCAGAGGTAAATAGGATGCAATAACCTTTGTGCAAGTTCGTTGCTTTCTTCTCTCTATGCACTTTAAGCATTCTTTGCTTTGGCTTCACTGCAAGACATGCTATTTGCTATTTTTATTTCTTTCTATTATTGCGCCAAAGTAAGTGCTATTTCATTTTTCATATGAAACAAAAAATGGAATTTCTGAGCTCTTAAAGTTTTTTAATCCTTACAAGGATTACTTTTTTAATTGTCTTCAATAAAATATTTACGAATATTAATGAAAATGAAACTAAATTTTGAAAATATGAATATGATACATGGAAATTTCGAAGAAAACAATTTCACTGGTCGTTAAAAAGCTGCAAGTGCGACAATGTCAATTCGCATAATTAAAGGCAAACAAAGAAAGAAGAAAAACTTTTATTGACGAAGCGTCGCCTCTTCATTGCTAATTTAATTGAATTCACTAAAACCATAAGTGAAAAAGATCGTCACACACATAATTTTATTATCTTGAGCCGCACAAGTAAAGTCACTTTTTAGTCTCGCTGTGCGAAAAAAAATTAATTGGTTTTTTAAGGCAATGTCAAAGGAAAATAAAAGTAAAAAGGAACAACGGCAAAAGCAACAAACGCATAAAGGATCGTTATTCGTTACATAAGAATTATGATTATGTGCATACATAGTTGGTAAGTCATAATCGATGAGACCACCCAGAAGAAGAAGAAGAAGAAGAAACATTCCTCTAAATGCCACGATCATAAAAGATTAAGGGTTAAACTTTTAAGTGATTGAAAATTGCTGTTTGCGCCTTTACGGAATAGATACTTTTATGGTCTCCTAAAACAATAACTTTTGCTAATTGGAAAATAACTATGAAAAAGAAAAGAAATTAAATTTTGGATTTAAATAAACTTATGTTTAGTTAATAGACTTGGTAAAAAATTAGGTGATGAACATCTAAGTGCTTGATGAATAATTACTTCTTTTCAAAAGAAGAACCCTTCTATCTTTAATCCGAGAATAAAGAATAAAGAGAAAAACAACCCCTCTTTACTAGTTATATTTTTACCTATGTTTGACGTTTATAATGGAGTTATTATTATTTTTTTTTCTAGATCACTCTTTCGTTTAGAGAAGAAGAAAAAAATAAGATTTAAAAAGTGAAATAAATTGACTCGTTGCATTAGTTAAAAAAATTAATTGCAGCTTTCGATTTTAACCCCTATATTAACACTTAAGAAAGCATTTTTTGCTTCAATGACACAATACAAAGCTCTTATTGTTTCTATAAAAAGACCCAATAAAAAATGACCTTAACCTTTATAATTATACCAACAGGGAAAAAAAAACCAAAAGAAATAAGTAAATTGTAGTCATCGTTCGAACCCCTTGCAAACTATTCAAAAGTAAAAGGTAGTTTCTTTCGACTTCCTTGGAGATTTCCTTCGAGAAAAAAAGTTAATTGTTATTGCCGATAAGGAAATTAAAGGTTGAAGAAATAAAACAATAAAACAAAAGGAACGATATAGCTTTAAAGCAGAAGGAGGCAAGTACAGCGCCATGAGAAAGAATAATATTGAAAGAACCCCCATCAGATAAATCACACGACTAAAAAAATGTAATTATGAGTTGGTTTTTACTATATTTAATAGCCTCGAACATAAAGGAAAAAGATGGAAAAAGGTTCAAAGAAAAAATGAAAAGCGAAATTGGTAAAATAATATTGGTTGTAAAGTTATTGTTTACTTAATTATTTTGCGATAGTCAGTCATTGACCTATTTTCAAAATATGAAAAATTATTCCAAGAGAAAAAAAAAACAGCATAAACGCAATAATTAAAACTTGTAGCTTTTTGTTTTTTATATTATAATAAAATATATACAATATGTAATTATTTAGGCCAATAATAAATCAATTACTAATTTTTGTGACGGTGATTCACATAGGGTGACCACCATTTTTTCTTACCATATAAGGTAAATTTTATTTTTTATGACTAATTCGGCTAATTTTAAACGGAAAAATGTTCTCTCAACCTAGAATCCATTTACAAAAATCAAATGTCTCCGGGCCCTCAAAATATCTCGAAAGAAATTAAAATCGTTGATTTTTATAATAAATATTTTTAAATTAAACATAATTAATTAAACAATTTGCATAATTTGCCTGATTAAAAAAAAAACACAAAAGCAAAAAAATTATAGAAACCATATTAGTTTATCGACTTTTTAAGTAGCTTATTTTTTTTTTATAAATTTTAATTTTACTTAACAATCCTAATATAGAGAAATACTAAAGTCAAAAACCTTAAACAAAAAAGTTTGGCAATGCAAGGTATAATTAGTAATATTCAAACGAAACTAAAAAAGCAAAAAAAAAAATGACAATCACAATGAGTTGCTTATAGTTTTTAAAATCAGCTCAACAAAATTAAGAACCTTTATTAAATCAGTCAAGACTATAATAAAATATTTAATTTTACAAATAAAAAAAGTCGCAAATTACGTGCGAAAAAAACAACCCTAATTATAATTCCACAGGCCAACACTGAAAAACTTATTTAACCTTTTTATACTTAAGTTTGTTTACTGAAGCCGAATCTAATATCAGTTTTTTTCCATCACCCACAGTTTTCTCTAGAAGAAGAAGAAGTGTTAAATTTTGGTTTTTATAAGTTTTTCGCATTGTTAAATATAATTTTATGTCAAAATTAATGAGTTAATTGAATTCCGTATTTAATTTTGGTCCGGAAAAGGACAAAACTAGGCACTGTTACCAACGGCCGAAACATCGAAAATCATCTTTTGGATACAATCCATAAAATTGCTTAAAAAGTTTTTTAATTATTTTATTAGCTGTTATTTTTCCATAAAAAAAAAATAGAAAAAAAAATCTTAAATAATATGCGAAATGGAAAGAGGTGCTAGTAAAGCACCTTGGGAAGAAATTATTATTAATAAAGCGAGTGCACCCCGCAGAGTGGTAGAACAAAGAAAGCCATTCGAGGCATGAATGAGACAAACAAAGGAGCGAACTTCAGGTGGTTGCTCATTGTATTACGCGCACACAAAATACTCGTAAACTATCTGGACTCAAATAAAATGGTACCATGCATCCATATCCATACTATAGTGCTATAGGTAAGTATGCATGTGTCCTTTTCTCGAGGAGATGCAAGTACGACCAGTTTTCGCGGCGCCAACGGACAATTCACACTTGCAAAACCCGTAAACCTGTCCTATTCACTGCGTTTCGCCATTATTTATTCGCGAATCATACATACATCTACGATATACGAGTAGTACTCGTATAATGCGAGGCGAGCAAACTATAAGCCGCACGGCCGTTCGTTGACGAAACGAAACAACAACAACCTCTGCTCTCTAGCTCTTTTAGAGAAAGAGTTGGCTTGCAGAAGAGGCAGGAGCTCGGAAAAAAGAGGGTCGCACGCAAATAACGTCCATCGCGACCGATCCGTACACTTGATGGGTGTGCATAATATTTTCGGCAATGGTCCAGGGGTGAATGCTCTTGCACTCATACCACTTACATCAACCACCGCACCATTATTGCTGGCACTGTGAATGGGAATCGCGGTTTTGCATGAGAACAAGCACCATGTTCGTCAAGGCAGCAGCATGTGAAACGGGGATCTAGATCTAATTAAATGGTAATTCACTTGAGCGGAAAGAGGAAACCTGATTTCTTTCTCTTCCTCCTCCTCTGTGCCGAAAGTCTTTGCAAATGCGCGTTCTAATAACGCCTCACACTTGGAAGCTTTGCAAGTTACTGCGGTGGTATTTGGAAGACGGTTTCTCTTCTAATGAATTGTCAACGCTCCGTGTATTAAGTTACAAACACCGCATTTATTATTATTCCTTTTCTTCGCTCATATTTGGCTATTGTATTAGTTAGTATGTAGGGCGAACGTGTGGAATGCAAGTAGCGCAATCATCAGAAACGAGTTTTCATTTTTCACCGAACGAAAATATTTGTCCAATTGGGTAAATATTTTTGGTCAGTCAATTATACCGGTATTCAAGGACCTTTCTTTGTCCCTCAAGGTAAAGAGTTTTATGTAACGGGACGTTATTGCTTCTAAATGTTTCATTCGTGGAATCAATTCTCACATTTTCTTTTTGTGAATTAATTAATAATAAAAATCGAATTTTAAGGTTCAATTATTTGATTATTAAGATTATGAAGATTCAACAAATAGTAATAACAAACACTATTATTATGCTTTCATATAAATCTGAAGTGACAATAAAATTGTAGGAACATTAAATATTTACGATAACAGATATTTCAAATTACGGAAAAATCGAAAAATCTAGAACAAAATGTTTTATGTCATTGGCTAAATAGTACCCTCAAAATGTATTGTTTTTTTTGTTATAACTAATTAAAGGTGAAATTAAAAAAATCCTTAATTACGATAAAAATATCTTATTGAAACAATTCTTTTTCTATGGGTTACATATTTGCATTAAATTAATTACTGAAAAAAATTAACTATTTTCACTTTTTTGTTTTAATTTGAGAAACAAGAGATACATTTTCAAAACTATTCCAATTTAATCGAATCTCCCTTATTAATCTCCTATATTAATAAAGATGCAATTTTAAAATAGAGACTTTGAATAATATAAAAGCAATAAAAGATAAAAGAATAATAAAAGAATTAAAAAAAAAAAACAATTACTTTAAAAAAATTACAATTACATCGGAGTAGTTATCATTAGCTTATACGAGTAGTTCACAGAGCAGATAGCTGTGCAAAATTTCCCAAGGGAATCATATCGTGCCGCTATTACCAAGTGAATGAGTAATAGTGCATTTATGCACTGTACCTACACCGTAGCAAGCCGCAAACGAGAATAAAAAATAAAACTAAACGAAAGTTTGTAAACGATAAAAAACGTACAGAAACAAAACCGAATATTATCGGTTAGTATGTTTGCACATACTCGTACACATACAAAGAGACATTAAACTACAGATACACTACAGATTTCCCCATTACCGCCAATTAATTGGTCGTAAAAATCAACTAAAACTTTTTTCAATTAAAATAATTTACATTGATTCGACTTAATTGCTATAATTTTTGGTCGTAAACGTCACGTTTTGCTTTATATATTTTTTTAAATTTAATTTGCTTGTATCTTTGTTTCTTTTATAATTTTTTTTTTAATTTCTTTGAAAACAATGCTTTAATTAATTTGATTTTTTTATAAAAATAAATTTAAGAATAATTTTTTTTAAATAAAACAACTCTTTCATCCCATTCAAGGTGAATTATTAAAATAATTATCTAATAAAACGGGAAAAAAAACACTTACCAAGAAATACAAATGGATTCCTTGCTTATCCAGAATCCTGAAACCAAAAAAACAAACAATAAAAATCAGCGATAATGCAGAAACAATAAACGTAAACCACATAAAAGTACACATTAAAAACACATTGTACAAGCTCACAATGCAAATAAAAAAGGGACAGCCTTAATAAAAGGTCCCATAATTTATAGACATTGAAACGAACATTAAAGATCCGAGAACAGTCTGTACGAGTATAAAAGGAGAAAAATCTCAAAACGAAACATTATTACAATGAGTAGGTATTCTTTCGATAATAGCATAGGTACGGGAATAACCTACGCAGCTTCGCACGAAGAGACCAACAAATTAAAGAGAAAATGACCGACTCGAGAATAATTTCGCATATAATTATTAGAGGAATAAAAGAACGCAAGCGCACTAGCATAACACGCGTCTGTCTGACTGTCTGTCTGCCTGTCTAGAATCGAGGCTTTCAGAAATACTCGTATACAGTGTACAATTATAAAGACGGGATAAATTATGATTGCATCGATCGTAATTACCATTGCTCGAGCTTCGTGGGAGACGAGCACGATTTCGTACACTTCGACCCGTACAACCAGGGTTGCAATAATAATAATAAAGCACCATCATCAGCATCGGCATCAACTCTGACCTTTCGGCCGCATTGCAAAAAACAATCGGTTTGCAATGAAAGACGGGAGATGTTGCTACGATTAACTGGCATAATATTTATATTCAGGATTTCTTTTTTTTTTCTTTTAAGTGTTTTGTTTCGTTAAATAATATTTTTGTGCATTTAAATTTTAAATATTATTACCTAGGTATTATTCCCCAACATATTAAAAAATAGCTTTCAAAATCCGATACAGAGAAGAAGCGAATTATGGACTACCGTTGTTACAGTCTATTTAATCATAACTAATTTTTTATTTAAAAAATTAAATTATAGACTGGGTTTACCGTATTGGTTGTCCCTAAAATGAATATCGAAAACTAGAATTGCTAGAAAAAAACTAATAATATATTTTTGATGTTTATTTACTCGAAAATAATTATGGCACAAATAAATTTCTTTTTCTTATTGGAAACAACCATTAAAATGACTCCTCTAGGGCCTAGGCCTAATTTCGTTAAAAAATATCTTTTTGACTTATTGGTAGATTTCAATTTTCAACTATTCCAAAAGAAAAAATAAAAATAAAAACAGAAAACAAACATAGGTTCATAAAAAATCCGTTTTGAAAGTAAAAAAAAAGACTTCTTTGAAAATAGCAATAAAGGGCAAGACGGAAAAATAGTTTGATAGTTCAAAGATTAAAATGAAAATAAAAGAAGTAATTTCTTAACCATATTTTATCCTAACTTTGTTTACAAATAATACAATGGAATTAAAATATTCATTTGGCTATAACAAAAAAAAAAACCCAAAGGCAATAGAAAAAATGACATATCATCATCTTTGTTCTCGGGCAACTTCATCTAACTTTTGTAGTTTTTCGAGAATCGCCATACGAAAATGGCCGCAACTTTTGATTTTTAAATGATAACTAACCATTTTTTCACCTTTTTTAGAATCTTGAGATAATTTAGAGCTCAAATATGAGCAATTCGATAATTTTTAATTATTGAAGGAGTCAAAAATTCAAGTTTTAAATTTTCGACCATAATGCTTAACTCAAAGGTGGTATAAAAGCATTTAAACTCATTCGCAGCCATCATAGGTGCCATTTAAAAATCAAAAGTTGAGGTCATAAACGGTTAAACCGGAAGTGGTTCTAAACTGAACATTATGCCAATAAATTGGAAATGTTGTACCGATTTTGAACGATGAAAATCGTAAATAAAATAAAAAATGGCAGGAATTGCCCTTAAACTCAGACCATCCGGTACTTTTTTTTCCATTTCTGAAGTCATTTTTACTTTTAAGTCTAAAAACTTACAATTTAAATTTATTTTAAAATATTTTTTTATTATTATTTCTAGAAAACGATCAAAGTAAAGTAAATATTGGCGAGTTATTAGCCAAAGAA
>JASKGO010005850.1:0-16694 GCA_030556065.1 Holobus sp. GC000080
AGTAATTAAATGAGTAAAAGTGAGAAAGAAAAACCCCACATAAATATCAGTAACTCCGGTAACTCCTATTTACTGAGAAGTTAAATTTACTGAAAGGTGAATATACCGGCCCTTAAACAAGTAAATTATGTTCATTAATTGTATGTTAAAATTTTAAATTTGATTTTAAATGCCAAAAAATATTGTTTGGTTTAAAAGTTAAGTAAATTTTATATTAATATTTTAATGTTATAAATTATTTATACAAATGAAAGTGTTTATGACAAGACAAGATCCTAAAAATGGAAATCTACAAAAAAAATGTTGATGGGGAAAACAGATATCAGGTTTTAATGTGAATTTTCATATCGGAATGTAATTATATCGATAATTATTTATTAAAAATGGACTTTGCTTTACCACTTTAAGTATGTCATTTTTATATTAAATTTTTAAGATTTATTTTAATTTTGAGTAAAAAATCAAATGTTTAAAACGTTCTTAAGTTAATTTATGTTATGTTAATTTTATAAATTATTTAATCAGAAGAAAATTGTAAAAACAACAGTTTTAAAAAGAAAATCTACAAAAAGTATTGTTTGAAGAGGCAGTTGTCGGTTATAAAATGTGATTTTTTCTATCTGAAAGTAATAAATTTTATTTTCTTTCCATGGGATTTGAAAAAATCTCATAGAAAAAGAAATCATTTGACGACTGAAGTTGGTTAAAAAATAATTTAGTAAATTTGACTTTATAATAATTTTCTATTATCTCAAATTATTTAAACTAAAGAAAATTGAAATAACAGCAGCATTAAATAGAAATTTTACAAAAAGTATTTTTTGAAGGGACAGTACAATTGTCGGTTATAAAATGTGATTTTTTTATCTGAAAGTAATTAAATTTATTTTCTTTCCAAGTAAATTGAAAAAATCTCATAGAAAAAAATGACGACTGAACTTGGTTATATTAATTTTCCATTATCTGAACTTATTTAAACAAAAGAAAATTGAAATAACGTCAGCTTTAAATATAAATTCAACAAAAAATATTGTTTGAAGGGACAGTACAGTTGTTGGTTATAAATTTCAATTTTTATATCAAGAAAGTAATTATTACAAATAGAGAAACTTTGCTTAGAACATTAAGTTCATTATTTTTACATTACATTTTTTAAAATTTATTTAAAATATCAATAAAAAATTTAAATGGTCAATAAAAGTGCCAATAAAAATTAATCCTATTTTTCCATCATTTATATTGCCATAATTCATAAAAATGGAATCCACTTTATTAAATATTATTCGTCATAGTTGTTACTTACTAATTTACTAAACAAGACGTGGACGATGCCCACGTTTTCTATTTTACTTTCCACCTTTCATTAAATTAAATCTCATTTTTGCTCCTACACTTTTTGTTTGCTGTAATGTCGCAGCCATCTTTAATAAATGATTCTTGGCGTAGAAAGTTGAAAATGAAACGATATTTGTTTTGCATAAACAAATATTTTAAATGGGTTTTAATAAATAACTCCCACTGCTTATATATTTTTATTTATTTTTTACAAATGATTATTATTATCATACTGTGCTAAATGTTTTAATTTTTTGTTCGATTTTCTTTTGCTTAAATAGAGTCCAATCTTATTTAAGAATGAAAGTGTTAAAATTAATCACCGCAACCCACATCAATCAATGAATTAGGTGATACAATATATTTTAAAAGTTAAATTTTAGTTTCTTTTTTTATTTAACTTTCAATGAAAAGTAAACGGGCGACGGGCGTTCGTTGAGAAAAATTTAAGGGAATCCTAAAAGTTGTAATTTAAAATTACAGGAAAATTAAGTAATTTTTCATAGATAATAAAATAACTGCATTTTAAATTTATTTTATTTATTTTCAATTAAAATAAAATTTCAAATTATTTCCAATTTTATTAAATGCTTCTAACTGAAATGTGAAATTATGAAATTTATCAACCGCAATGAGGTTCAGAGGATAATTGTCGCAATTCATCCCGCTTATTGATGCTTTTATTCGGTGTCTGCGCTCGAACAATAATCGCAATTAAAATTGTGCAATTCGCAGAACGGAATTAGGTAAATAACAGGATTTGTTAGCCAACCACACGTTGCATGTAGAAACGACGAAAAAAAAGATGCTGGGTGGCAAAAAGTTTGCACATATTACGACGTCTAATGCAAAGAGAAAATCATAAAATTTATGTAAAAAAATATAGGTACTGAAAATTTTCGTCATAACACGATTTATACCACCTTAATTATTTGCATTTAAAATTTAAATTTAAAAAATTTTATTAAATCCGATTGTAAGACCATTAAGAAATAGTTTTTGCAAATGTTTCGCCAACAAAATGGCAGAAGGCGGAAACACTCGTAGCTCTTATCGATTCCCACTAATTTCGATTGCCGTTATTAGGTGTTTGTGTTCGAGCTAGTGCAGTTTCATTGATAATTTCCCGCATACATAAACATTATTAAAAAAAAAAGGTAAGGAAAAACTATGCCGAACCGTGAAAGAAATGCGTGTTGTCATCGTTTCTAATGCAATTGCTACGCACTTAAGTACATTCCACGATAATGACGTCATTATATTGTTATTTTCCTTGCTCTAATGCGACGAATTGAGAAACTTATACTATGTGTTTTGTGTGTGTGTGTGTGTGTGTGTGTGTGTGTGTGTGTGTGTGTGTGTTTGTGTGTGGTGTTCTGCTGGCACACACTTTTCTCCGCGAATCGATATAAACGTGTGCAATTAATAAGCACCTATGCGGATCTCGATTAATTAGCTTTTTTCGTATATTAAGCGACCGGTACTTTAATTGCTCTGAAATTATCAATATTGAAAATTACGGAGAAAGTCCTTGATAATTACTTCAATCTAACAAACTTTACAGGGTATTAAATATTGCCTGTTGACTGTATTTGTCATCATTACAATAATTAATAATTAATCTTCCTATTATTGCTAAGTAAAGCTATTTTGTAAAATAAGGACACTGTATTTTCCATTGCATTTAACAAATTTCATTAATTTTGTCTGAAATGGCTTAAGTTTTTATTTTTATTTTTTAAATTTTTTATTTTTATTTCGCAAGAAGTAAATTTAACCAGAAATTATATTTTTAAAATTCAATTATAAATTATTTATGTTGTTAATACCCTGTATAACTATATAAAATATCGACGATTAATTTATCCAATTGAAGACGCACAACTAACATACATTTAAACTCACATCTCTAAACGGAATTAAGTGCTGCTCATCAAAGCTATTTTTCAAAAAGAAAAAAATACTACGTCTTATCTTCATAAAATTCTTTAATTTACATTTAAATTCCAATCTCCCACAATTAATAATTTTGATTATGTTTTTTGACGACGAGTTCTCATCTCTATTCTGGAATTAAAGTTGCATTTTTTTCTTGATTCCACTTAAATTCACTTATCAGGAGAACAATAATTTTATGATTTTTTTAAATTATATAAAGTAGTACATTCTTACAATTATAATTAAATTATTGAGAATTATAGATATTTATAAATGGTCTTTAATAATTGTTGGTATTTTTTAATTATAAAAATGATTGATAGTTGAAATAGAGCAGTTGCCGTTAACAGCGATCAATTTTTTTTTCATAAGTGTACAATTACCGAATATAAATAACTACAAATAATAATTGACTATTTGTTAGCTAATAATTATTATTAATATTTAATCCTTGTGGTTTCAAAGCTAATAAAAAATGAAATAAAAAGTAGATAATATGCGAAGAATTTGGTGCAAAAAAAAAAAAAAATTAAAAATAATTCCCATTAGTAAGGGACAAATGATAATTTATTATCCTTGAGGAAAAATAAAGCAAAGGCAAAGGGAAAACGGTGAAAATTCTGCGCTCCTGATTGTAATATCCAAGATACGAGAATTTTCGCCGAATTTCCAGTGATAAATTAGGAATTTTTATCGAAAAACTTTTCGCAACTCCCATTTAAAAAGTTGGAGGCGGCCGGAAAAAGAGTAAAAATACAAGAACGGTTTGCAGTGAGCACCTTTTTCGAGTCGTTAACGATAAAATGTGCACTATCTAATTACCCGGCGATTTGTTTTACAAATTCCCGAAGGAAAAAAAATCGAATATGCCATGAAAAAAAAAACTGGGACAAAAGTGTAAAGTTACAATTCGCATAACTGTCGGTCTAGTCAGCTTCGCAGTACGCAATATTTTCACACGCTTCACTAGCATTTCTTTCCCATAAGCACCAAACCAAAATACACGTCAACTTAAAACCTAAAAACGGACACCCAAGCTCTCGCATTAATTGCCCGTGCATATGGTTTTTCAAAACGGCCGCTCGTGTACAGCTTTTTTTTTTGATATTTAATTAATCAAATTAATTGACTGCCAAGTTAAACACGTGTAATAGTAGTGCAGGTTATGATCCAAGCAATTACACGAAGAGGAAGCGTTTCACTCCGTTTGTAATTAATTGCTTTAGTTCCTGACAGTTGAAGCGTTCAATCTCTGATGTCGATATGTTGGAATAATTTTGGCGTACCTTTATACGTGTAAAATATTTCTAAAAAACGTCAATTTTTACTTTTTTCCTTTATTTTTTTTGTGGAGACAAGGGTGTAATATTGCTTTTGAAAATGTACGGTCTGCTTTCGCTATGAAACATAAAGCAAAGAAACCGCATAGACGGTTCTAATAAGTGGAGCAGAGCGCAATTAGAATGAAATGGTATACAGTAGTAAACGTGGCCTGTCGGAGCGAGTTGAATAACCCTGTATTACGAAGTGGCGCTGGTGCAGGAAGAAGGGCGCTTAGTCTGCTGACCGTCTCCGACCCGTCTTAGTTCCTGGAATCATATGGTCAGGTATGCGATATAGGAACTAAAATGAGCTCAGTAAGCTCGTAAAATCTGAGAGGCGCTTGCGGCGGCTTCTTCGCCGAGAACGGCTGCTCAAGGGAGAACGGCGAGCGGCGAAGAAAGAAAAACTCGCGCGCCGGTAATAGGCAGCAGTGGCAGCAGCAGCAGCAGCGGCCAGCAAAAGCTAAAGAGCGGCGGGCAAATAATTAAAAAAGTGCGCGCGCCAATAATGCTCATTCGCGCAAGAATATATGCGTGTGCATTGTCTGTAGAGACTGCACCAGAAGTTCGTTTCTGCGACCAGCGGGGCCCGTGCATGAAATCGCGATCGCTGATGTGTAGCTGCTGCTGCTGCTGCTGCTGTTGTTTCTTCTTCTTCTTTTCACCATAGGTTTGTGCCGCTCGGCTCTCAGTTTCCCTTTGTAAGTGCGCGCTCTGGAGCGCCAAAGAGTTTGCCACAATTTTTTCAGAGCTCCGGCCCTGTCAATTAACCTTATCAGATCCAATATTGTGGACGTAATCGTACCTGCCTACCTTTCCTTCATATTCTTGCCGTTTCTTTTGCGGCGCTTCTTATTCTCTCGACCCGTTTGTTCCTCCTTTTATTTTGTTATGATTATCATCATCATCATCATCATTAAGGTTATTATTACGACGTCGGATTCTTCGCGAATTGTTAAAGGTTCCCTTCTTTATTTGCTGAAAAAACTAGTGTTAAATGGACTGCAATTCATTACTAATTTTCCTCTTCTGCACATGCTCAATTTTTTCATAATTTTACCAAGTATTTTTTATATTGATTAGATGTGGATTTTTTGCATTGTAATTTCTAAAATTTATTTTATTTAAATTCATTTTTATTTCGTAAATAACGGCAATTTTCCAACCTTTTGTTTTCAATTGTAACTATCGTTTATTGGTATGATAACATATAAAATTTAACTTTGCGTCTATTTGATTTAAATTTATTTCTTTATGCTTGAAAAAAATATATAAATCAGTTGTTTTTTGTATCAATGGGAGTCAAAATTAAATTTAAAAAAATAAAAAATGGCGATTTCGAATAGAAATAAAATTGCCTGATAAATGTCACCTCTGCAAAGATTTTAGACATTTCAACGTTTCACAAACTTAAACACAAAAACTTTTTCCATGCAATAAATTAAAAAAAAAAGAAGTCATAATTCTGCATTTAAAATGTAAATGCTGGTCTCACAGGGTAAATCAACTCAATGCATATAAATAGTGTTTTCTGTATGTTAATTAATTAATTAACAGTGACCGATCGGTATCAGTAGGTAATGGAGTCCCACCTCAAGAAGACCATTTGCTCAATGTATTTCACATACGCCTTGTGTGACTGTTTAGGTGTATCGAAAGCACACGATGATTGGTTGGCGACCAATTTATTATTGGCCGATAATCGAATTGGATTATCTGAACATACAGTGTTATTTGTGTAGGCCGATTTCTAGTTTGAGAAAACGGTCTCCTTTGGTCCAGCCGCGGCGCACAGAGGCAAGGCAACTCGTCCTTGCTTGCTTGCACGGCACATACGTTGGATTCGTATGAGAGGACCACAACCGGAGATGCCGATGCGATGCTGCTTATTGTATGCCTATGTATCTTTGTGTGCGTGTGCAAGAGATAAAGGAGAAGAAGATGACGACCGAGATGATGATGATGATGAAGAGTTTAAATCGAGTGGCCGCTTTTGGTGGCGGTGCGGGCTCGTTGTTGTTGTTGTTGGTGGTGGTGGTGGTGGTGGTGGTGGTGTGGTGGTGGTGGAGGTATGCGGCCGCTTTGACGCCTTCCGAGAATTACCCAGCCCAAATCTACATTCAATGCCAGAAGCGAGCAACTGCATTCTTTTCAATTCTCACATTTACTCGCTGCCCATAGAGAATGCCTTATTTAGAAACGTTTATCCTTTTACTTTAAACTAGGCGTATCTCTCAGTTTACGTGTGCGTGCGAATGTACCACTCGTTTGCTTCCTTATTAGTGTATTTTCATTTAGCTCTATGACGTGCGCGCATTTTTCACGTTCTTTGCCAATGCTCTCATTTCGTAACCACGCATACGCTTTTGACGAAAGCTCTCCTCCGAATTCGAAACGATTGTTCCTCTTGCCGCTGTTGCTGTTGTTTCTCTTTGGCTGATATTTCTTATGGTTGTTTGTATTGCTCAAGAAAGGTGGCAAATGTTGTGTGCATATTGTATGGCATGCTTGGTAATTGACTGTCATTTAAGCTCATTTATTACAATATAATCGTGTCTTTTTTTTATCGTTTTTCTATTGATTGCTTATCAGAAGTATCTTTGCTGTGCCCTTTTTTACGCAACAGTTGTCGTTGTTCCCACAATGATAAACGCTCATTTGTACATTCGCCGTATTCATACCCTATAGCCTTGCGAGCGCTCGTTTTGATTTATTGTGAAGTTAAGAATTTTAAGGAGCAAGTAAAATATCTATTTGCATGGAAATCACGTACAACATATAACCATTAACACCGTGTTGGTATTCTCCTAAAATGTAGCAATAATTCTTTATATATCCGTTTCTGAAATTGTCCTTTTTACCGCGGCGCGCTTCTTTTTTGATACCTATATTTTTTATTTTATTGCTGGTTTTGTTTTGAAAAGCTAATTAGATTTTTACGTTCGCGAACCGAACAAAAGAAAACATTTTTAACGATCAAAGCAAATGAAAATAAAAAATGTTGAGGTAATAGCTTTGCGTAAATTGTATTTGTATGTCGTATATTGTAAATGGCTGCGCGCCTGGTGCGCTCGTTGCTTGAGTTTTCCTCGGTGGAAAACTCGCCGTCGTATCCTGCACAAAGCACTGACGCCCTGTTCGAGTTTTCCTCAAAACGGAACATTTAGAGAATTTCCGCGGAACGTCCTGCCGGCGGAACGATCCTTAATGGAACTGCACCGATAACCGGCCGATTAACGTTAATGAGAAAGCGCACTTCCGGAATCTTTGCGACCGCAATTAGGAGTTTGCTCCGATTTACCTAGACCCGAACAGGAAGTACGGAAACAGGACAGCAGCGGTACGTGCAAGTGACGGGGGCGGCGATCGATCCAGAGGCGGAGTTCGCCCCATAGGTGTTTATACACATTGCATATCGTGCGCATCGCTCGGGGACGGCGAATAAAGGGAAATCTCTCGCCGTCAGGACGAGGAGTTGCGTCGAACAGTCCTGGCAAAGGAGTCCTCGGCAACTAAACTTTTTGCAAGAGGTCCTTTAAAAAGTGTAGTTTGGTGTAAACACGTTCCTCGGGAAATAGGGCGGCAGTAAGGCGGCGGAGGTGCTGCGAAGGACGTTGGTTGTTCCTGCGCAGCGAGCAATATTCGGGGGGCGCGAAGTGGCCGTCGAAAGGAGAGAGCCGCGCCGCGCGCTTGTTATGTGTTGCGTTGGCCGATGCGCCCGAGGCGGTAGTAGTATACCCTTACTTAATATATTATTTACTCCGACACCGTTGAGATGAGCGCGCGCGGAGCCCTTTGAGTCTCGTTCGGTGTGATCAGTGGCGCCTCGATCCTCTCGTCCCTCAACACTTCTCGAAGCTCCACACTCCACCACAATGCCTCCAACAGCAGGACGTCCAACGCACTAAAAATCATAGTAATAATAACAATAATAAGATGTAGAAGAGGAGTAAAAGGAAGAAAAATAAAAGGCGCGCGGCGTACACACACACACACACACATGCACACAATAACACACGTACACCAATGCAGAAACAGCAGAGCAGACACGAAGAACGGGCGCTCCAAAACAAGCCGTAGGAAAATGAGAGGAGGCGCCCGCACAGGTATCCTTTCATAAAATGTTTACACGTCGTTAACTTCTAAACTGTTTCTTGCGTTCCCGATTGTTGTTGCATTATTATTCGCAATAATTAGATTTGCCTAACGAGTGTGTGAATTCGCATAGACCTACATTCTCATAGTAGTCGCAATCCAGAATTTCCCAATGTCGCTTCGCATCGCTCTCCTTTCAAAGGAACCAACTTTTCCAATCCAAGTACTGCGCCACGACATACGACGACCCAGCAATGCGGTCTCATAGCTCTTCTAAGCAAATGCGTATATTCAAATTACATATTATGTATAGCGAGAAGTGATAGATAAATAACGGTGTGGTCACGTTTATAAACGCTGCTGCGGTGCCGGTGACTTTTCGGATTCGGTAACCAAATAAAAGAGTTTATCTTGTATAAGAAATAATGCAAGTAGTTTGAGTAGCAGCAGGAGCTCGTGCGGGCCTTGTGTAGCGAGCAGCATCAGCAGCAGTAGACATGAAGAAGAAGAAGGGTCAAGTCGGAGGAATGTGGCCGGTCCTACCTTGACCAGACGGTCGTGATCTCACACCGTTAAGGAATGCGTCGTTGCGTTCTCTCCTCTCTCTAGCACCTGCAGGATACGCCGACCTCTCCGTTTATCCTTCGCGTTTCTGCCTCGGTCTCTTCTTTTTCTTCAGCTTCTTCTCTCTTCTCCGTTTTTTTGTTATTCTCTTCAGCTCTCTAACGAAAAACTATTACTATTATTATTGCGCGCATACCATCGATTGAAGTTTCTATTTGTCTTCTCAGAGGAAACCATATTTTACCTATAAGCAGCACAATCGCAATGAAAATGATTGAAAATGACAAGTGAATACTTTCGGTGTATGTAGTAAATGCTACCAAAGTATAAGAAGGCAATTGTATGTAATTCCGGCGAAGCTTTCCTCTCTTCGCTCATCATTGAGCACCGGTCATTTAAAAGTTAAAAGCAGCACACTGAACGCTTTTATTATTCGAGCGGCGGTCTGTGGTTGCTTGCTCATTCCAGGTAGGGTGTTAATTACAGGTGCCGCATTCTGTCAATGACCATCGCTCATTATTACATGTAATGTAAGTACGCCGGGCGCGCAGCAACCCGGTGATTATTGCTTGATTAAATAACCGCATTAATATTAATTAACCGTTTTAACACATCCTCAATTTCATTCTTCTTATTATTATTGTTATTATCTGCTTCTTCGCACCGTCCACCGTCTCTTTAGCATCGTCAGCGGATGACGGCACATTGGGAAAACGCTTAATCCGCCAGAAAGTAACTATTTAAATATTACTTTAAATGCAGGAAAATAAGTATATTCATAGCATCGGCTATATTGAAATATTTGTTCACTTGACTCGAAAGATGAAAAATCCGACTTTCCTTCATGCATAGCAATAGCTGTTTAATATACCTACTTGCCGGATAGTTATGTACTATGTAGATGCATGCATAAGAAGTAAACGGTGTTGCAATAGACAGGAATAATTGATGTCAAGGTCGTATCCTTGATTACAATTCAAAGAATTCCTTCTCGCCTCTCAAAAGAACGTAGAGAGAAAAAATAACATCCCATGTAACAGCATTCGTTATTACTAATAATAATAAATAAATAGATAGGTTTATGTAACGTGCTGACTGAGTCAACGCTGTTAAGAAGGTGTTATTAATAACAACAGAAACAACAACTTTTATGTTCTCCGTGATTAATAACTAAATGGCACAGCAGACGATTAAGAAAACGGATGCAAAAGTAAAATACAAATTTTTGAAAATTGAAAAAAAAAAGTAGAAACTTTATATCTACTCCTAGATATATTTCCACAGTACTATCTGTTAGAATTTGTGAAAAGGATGTGCGTTAAATGTGTCACTTCCACACGGGAAACGCGCCTTTCCTCAATTGAATCTCCCTATGCGTCCTCCGGCACATGCACCGGGAATTAATAAGCGCGTTTTCGCATCGTTACCGTGGGGCAGATGCCACGGAATGTCTTGGCGCGTAGGTACGGGGTTTAAGTTCCCAGAAGCGCGCGCGGACAGTTAGAATGACATGTGTGCGCAATGGGTCGTCGACCTGCCAGGATTCCAATCCTGCCGATGACCATCGCGTCGCTTTCTTCAACTCCGAAGAGAGTTAGTTAAACGAACACGATAAAAATGACCCTTTTCTCTTTTGTCTTTTCTTTTTTCATTTCATCAATCAGTAAATGCATTAAATGTATGATTTGTTACAGGAACCTGGCGATCGGCATCGGCATCCAGAATTTCCCCGAGGGTCTGGCCGTCAGTTTGCCCCTGCAGGCGGCCGGTTTCTCTACGTGGCGCAGTTTCTGGTGAGCGAACACATCGTTTCATTAATAAAATAAGGCGCCATTCATAAATACGTGCGCGTTCTTCTCTTCTCCTCGCGCTCCTCCTCCTCCTCTTCTTCTTCTGCTGCTGCTTCTGCGGCCTCCGAAGCAACTCCATCTGACTCTCTATTGTTTCCACGGCCTATGCCTTATCCTTTTTCCTACGCCGTGCAGAGTGAATTCGTCGTTCGTTGTAATTAATTAAATTCCAAATGCTTTTTTTGTATTTTGCCAGCAGTGACTAAAAAGTCTATCTACTGCTTTCGAACAGAGCATGATGACGGTGGCAAGAATCGCGACATTCCTTGTCCTGCCTATAAGGTACGCGTGTATGCATATTTTAACAGGCAGTGAAATAATGCCTCGCATAGAATGTCGCATTACTTTTATCGACTCTGCGACTGCCATTTTCGCTCGGTCGCATATACGCCATATTTATCTGTGTATGTGTGTATGTGTGTGTAACACTCACTTATTCTAACGCACACACACAGAGAGATAGAAAAAAAAATCTAACGAAAAGCCGCGCCGAAGAGATAACTAGCTGAATGTATGTGACCTCAGAAAATCAGGTCAACGACATAACAACTGGCATGTTGCTGGTCGGGCACAGAAAAATTTGATTCCGAAATTTTTTCGTATTGTCCTTCTTGCACGTACATATAGTGTGTTGAATTGCAGCCACTCGGCATGCAAGTGAACAAACAAAAGTACATATAGCGAGCCACATGCGAGTAGGACGACGGTAATGAAATTATATAAGAAGAGGTTAACCAGTTGCGTTTGTTTCATTACACGCCATTCATATTAAACGCATTCCGCGACTCTGAATCAACAATTTTTCATCCGCTACTCGCAAACGCACACACACACACACACACACTCGAATGTAGAAAATGTGTGTTAATTATGTAATGCACGCATATTTCAGCGTACATACTATACGTGCCTGTTCGTTCTTATTTCGTATTAAAAGTATTATTTGGAAAATAAACGGCCCCGAGTATTTACGATACTATGCATAGATGTATCGATGTTCAAAACGTACACGTACAAAGCCCAACTTAGAAAACTAAATCGAAGCAGCGGCGCAACAGCATTCGTTCAATCAATCCATTTGCACATAAATTACAAATTATGAAATCGGTATTCTATTTTCGACATTCCTCTCGCGGGATACGATTAAAGCTAATCGATTAGTACGTCAAGTCTACGTGTAAGGTTTTCGATTTTTGAAATGTATGTTTTTCGAAAATTGGCTCGAAATTTCGAAATTTGAGGCTTCTTATTTCTGTGATTCAAATTTGGAAATTCGGAAGGGTTGTTAGGGATTAAATCGTAATGAAGATTTTTGATTTGTACATTATACCTTTATTATATTTTTAATACTTTGCATTTTCTGATAATTCGTGCAAAATTTGGTTCTTTTTATTTCTGTGTTTCAAATTTTGTAATATGGAATGTTGATGAAGGCGTATAAACTCAATACAAATTTTTCGTCAGTATATTATGCGAATGTATATAAAGTTCACAACTTTTAGAATGCAAAATTTTGTGGTAATTTTTCCAAAATTTGAGCTTATTTTCGTGTTTCTAAATTGGTAATTGGCCCCAAATATTTAATGTTTAAACATTGCATTCAAATACAGATGCATTTGGATAATGTACGATATTTCATATTATATAAATAATCTATGACTTGATCGTTTGACTATTTAGGTCATGGATATCGTCATTTAATAATAATCGTAACAACAATAATATTACTGTGTGTGCTATAAATATATCTATATCGCTAGTCAGAAACTGTTTAAAGGGCAAAACAATATGTTTAATCCACCACATTACTAATGCTCCAAACACTTTTCGACAGAGAATTCTCGTTGGCTTTCAGAGGGTCGCAGAGAAATCCCCTCGTTTAGTTTTTTCGGTATCCATAAATACGTTGATTATGAGTTTGATGCATCAAGTGAATTCTTTGATTAGAGCGGCTGATAGGGCATGGGGAAAAGATGAAGTATTTACGATAATTACCCCAAACGTGCATCATTTATGTACTTATAAAGCCGAGACTGTCTATAAGCGGGTGCGTATTAAGGAATTCAAAGGATATGTATGTTGTATTGGGTGCGTGGCGTAAATTATAGTGTATAGGTGCGTATGTACATATATTTTTTTGGTGGGTTTCGGTCCCTGCGCCAAAGATTCGATAAATCATTGGTGATGGCGGTTTCGTGTTCGGAAATTGTTAGCAGTCAATCAATTAACGCTAAGTTGCGGCCGTAATGAGAAGGGAAAATGTATCTTTCAATGAGGATGTTTAAGGCTGCCCGTTTGTAAGTATATAAGTACGTTGTATACTATGTATATGCTTATTATGGGGGACAGACGGGACGGACCCGTGTGTACCCGCGTGTACGAGTTATTAATCACATCAGGAGATTGGAGTCCTGCCGAGAGAAGGAGATGAAACGGACGTATATCACGTGCACTTACGACCCTGCAAGGTCGATCCCTTCAATTTTAATTATCCATTGAATTATGATCAAGCAATGCGCGGTGATAAAAAAGCTTTGCCGCGCTGTAATATGGATATAGTAATTGATTAAAATCGTAATTTCCAAAGAGCGATCCTTGGAAGGCTATATCTTTTTATTACAATGACAATTTGTAATTTATATTTTTGTTAATAAGTTATGGATTCCTTATATTGCATATTTAATTATATTAATATTATATTTGCTTTATTTAATCTTCGCTTTATTTTTGTTGAATTAAATTCATTTTTACATATTGTTAGTCTCCAATTGTTCATAAAATTACTCTTTTGAGCAATAGGCTCAGTTTTGTTCTCAAGTTTTCTTATCAGAGTTTGGTAACAACTTTAATATGAAAGATTATTTTGGTTGCAGAAAATTTTAACTTAAATATGTTTTTTTATATATTTTTTTATTTTAATAATGTTGTGAGTTTTTTTTTTTAATTAGGACATTTATGTACATATATCAACTTTTTAATTAGAGACTAGAATTAAAAGTATATTTTAGAAAAAAAAAAAAATAATAAGTATTTGTTTTAAATATTAATCTACTATTAAATTGAACATACAATTTTTCCAAAAATAAAACTTTAACATCCGCCATTTTTTGTTATTATCAAAAAAACGGAAAGAAATATGTTTCTCAGAATCATAATTTCTAAGGATTCAAATCAAATATGTGCAATAATCATTCTTCTAACAGGATATGAAAAATTAAAATCTAAAAAAAAATCAAAGCAGATATCCGTCTTTTGAGCTATTAACAGCCATTTATTTGTAGCAATTAAGTACATAAAAAAAGTCCATAAAATATTAACATTTAAATTCAAGAAATTGATGTAATTGAGTCATTAGAAGTGATTTTGAAGTAATTAATGAAGAAAATGAGCGTGGATTAAAGATGTTGTAGGCGACTAGCATTAGCTTCAATTCCAGCGATTATAGTGCGGAATCGTAAAAATCGGTCGCGGCTTTCATTGTGCTGATGATGTTGACGATGCGTGGCCGCCATTATACTCCCATTGCATATATGTAGTATGCGTATGTAGGTACATTAGAACCGCCGCCCGTGCTGTTTTCGTCTATTCCATCGATATTTTGTTTAGCCTGAACCGGATATGCGGAAACTAAATTTAAAAGCTTGTAAAAGTTATTTCTGTTTGATGAGAGATTCAGTCATCGGATCTTTCTCTCGAGCGCGCTGCTTATAAGAGATATAGCGAGAGGTAGTTGGCCGCATTCCTGCACTTTGTAAGAGGATAATACGCATTATCCATCCTCAAACTATCCATTGGCATTCATCGATCCGTACGACACAATAGTGTAAAACACTATAATATCTATTATTTAACGTTGTTTATGCCGTCTCTATTTTTGTTTGTTTTTGTTTATGTGTGATCTGTAGGTATGGCCAGTTGAGCGGAATGGTCGAGCCGATATTCGGCGTCCTGGGCGCAGTGGCCGTCGGCCTGGCCACACCGGCGCTTCCTTACGCCCTGTCCTTTGCCGCGGGAGCGATGATCTACGTGGTAGTCGACGACATCATTCCAGAAGCCAATACAAAGTAAGTAGTACTCATACTACACATACAATGTAGTAATATCATTTGCCTTTTCAATTGCTTGCCTGCTTCTTTTGCGGACAGCCTGTAAAATGGCTTTGGCTGAGTTTTCGGCTGCGTAAACATTTGAAAATTGCGCAATAGGTACTTCTCTAGATGTGTATACGTTGGTTGCACAGTAACGGCGGCAGGAAAAACACGCATTCCAATGCGTACATGTCCTCTCTTTTCTTTCTCTTCTTCAGCCTGCCTACCTACTATCTATATGTATGTAGGTATATGTGATGCCTGTGCTTCCTTACCTCCAAGAAAGAGATTCCGTCTTTCGGTTTATCTTACTTGCAGCCACATTCATACGTTTACTTTACGTCTTACTTGCTCACTATGTGTGATTGTATTTGTACAAACGACAATTGGCCCACCCATGTTTACTGCCATATATTCGGCCATTGGCCAACTGTTTCTTCGAGTTTTGGCATTTTTCAAATTTACTTAATGTTATTTTCTTTTCAAGAATAGGAAGGGTTATGAATCATGTTTTGTTGTTCGTTTGAAATTTTCTTCATCAGAAAAATATTTTGAAACCACACCTTTAATGCCTTTAATTTTAAACGTTATGTCATAAAAATGAGGTCGAAGTTTCGCTAATCCTTTGATCAGGATTTTTGCCATTTTTTTTATATATGAAATTAATTATTTTATAATCTTAAAGTATATACTTTTAAATAAAAAATTAGGGTAGCAGTTTAAAGTTTCAATTCTGAATTAAACAAATAAAATAAATATTTCATTGCATTGTTTTAAATGAAAATATTATGTTTTTTATTCTGAAAACTAATGCCAAAAAGACGTCAATCTAATTCTTCAATGTTATTTTATAGTTTATTTTTTTGATTAATCCCCCCCCCTCCCCCCAACAACTATAGAAAGTATACATTTCACTTATCGGTTACAGTCTACATTATTTGATTTTTTTTTTTCTGTTCAACAGTTTAACATTTAAACTTTATATAAAACATATTATGGTGAAGTCATCAATTTCATAAAATCATGTCACATTTTTGTTTTAAAAAGCACAGAAACAAAATAATAAAGTAAAAAGTACAGATATTTTGATTTCTTCCGCAAAAATAAATATTAAATTGTTGTTAAAGTCAATCATAAATCATTATTTATTATAATAAAATTATTTTTATTTTATACATCTCATAAATTATAATAATAATGTCATATGGTCGAATCCAATTTATTTAGTTATAAAATCATTGATATTTTCAGATGAAGTCCAACTCTTTAATTTCTTATTGCATTTCTCAATTTTGTGTTTTTGTAATGTTAGTTCAATTATTTGTTTTTAGGCCTTTAGATCTGTTCTACAGCACAATATAGAAACAATATCAATATAAATTGTATATACTGGGTGTCCCAGCGAAAAGTATCCACCCGGAATAAAATGAAAACTACTCATTTTAAGAAAAATCCCTGAGACACGTCAATTTTTGTTGTTAGGGGGACATCTTTTGGAATAT
>JASKGO010005851.1:0-15786 GCA_030556065.1 Holobus sp. GC000080
TAATTTTAAAATGTAGTTCCCTTAAGTCCTTACAATATACAAAAATCAAATTAAAAATATCTTTATTATTATAGCCACAATATACGGAGACCACTTAAATGGGACACCCTGTATATTAACGTACTTCAGCAATTCTTTATGAATTAAAATGCATTTTTTTAAATGATTCTTTCTTTCTGTTGAGTTTAGTTGATCTTTCGTCAACTTAAGAAGTGATTGTAATTCCTTAAACTCATTGGTTGCAATAATATTTATGATTGCCGCATATGCAACAAGCATGATATTTAGAAAGAATTCAAAATGAAATCCCAACCGTTCAATTGTCAATATTAATTGCGGAAAAGGGAATTTCCATATATGTGAAAAAAATGAAGGCTAAAAAGGAATATAACATTTCATAATTAAATTCATAATGGATCATCGAAGAATAGCTTATAGCGATTAATCCAAAAACCCCATATCAAAAGATTTTTTTTTTCTTATGACATAGATTTTTAGAAAAATAACCGGAAGTGGGCCATAACTTGAATAGTCATTGAAAAAACTCCTTTTTGCAAATTTGTCTTCATTTTTAAAATAGAATTGGAATATGAAAAGAAATTTGGGGTACCCATGTAAAATATCAAACTTTCGGAATAACCGGAAGTGAGCAAAAGAGCTGAAAATATTTAAGTAAGTAGGGCCTTTGGAATAATTATAAAAATACAAAGCAATGATCCAAAAGCCATTTAAAATATGGAACGGCTATTATGATTTCCATAATTTTGCGGAAATTTAGTTATTTCTTCGAAGATCCCAATCAAGTTGAGGTAGTTTTAACTTAACCTCTTCTTCAAAGATTAAATCATTAAGATCGGTCAAATGGTAATTCCAGAAATAGAGTTCAAATTATTTGTTAAATTTTCGAACTTAACCTAGGTAAAAAAAATTAATTTGAAGAATATCATTGAAGTAGAATTTAAAAAAATTATCCATAACATTGATATGGAATTTCTGGACCATTCAATATAGAGAAAAAACAAGGTCTTATTACCCTGTATCCTAAAGTAACACAGCTATTTAGTTCTGGGAAATCCATTGCCGTCCAAATATAAATAACCATAACTGTATTTCCAAGAATAAATATGCCAAGAAGATAAATAAATATTTTGTCAATAAGCACTAGTATTTTTTTTGTACTGTCATGAGCAAAGGAGTGGAAATGTAACAAATTTTTTAGTAATTTTCCACTCAACTGATGGCATATGATCAGAAATACAGTGTTACATAAACTCATCATCGACCATAGCAAAAGTGAAATGATTTCCTTCTTGTTTAATTCCAACTTTCCTATATCTGAAAGTAACATTGACTTGAATATCTTTTAAAATGGATTGTTTTAATGTATTACATTTCAAAATTAAATTGGGCAATGGAACGTAAATAAAAGCAATAAAATTTATTCCAATTGTAAAGTAAACACACCAATTCGTGTCATTTAATATTCCACTCACTTGAAAAAATTTTAGCAGCACTTGGATATAAATTTTTGATTCAATTTCATAAACCATTGTTGTCAAAATAACAACCGTGATGTGATCTGCCCAAGTATTGAGTAAATTAAAGTGAAAATTAGTGAATGTTACACTAATCTATCTAATTGCTAGTGTAATTATCATTATTTCCTAATGAATTAATGGAAATTCGTATGAGAAAATTAGATTATTTTAAATCAATAATAGAATAAATCTATAAAATGAACCGATGGAGAAATTATAATGGTTATTACAATCCAATAAACGAAAATAATTATTAATTTATCTAATTAATGTCATAATATTTATTTATGTAATAAAGTGGAACTGTATACAATATGATTAAAACTGATTATCAAAAAATATTGTACTTGGATTAAATAAAGATTAAATTATAATCATCAAATAATTTAAGCAAGTACCTTCTTAATTGAAGTGAAGGCGCCGGGTAAAGTGTACCACCAAAACAAATTAATTTTTAATTATTAATTTTTAATGATTACCACATACATAAAAATGTGAAAATGTATATTTCATCGCTTGATTTCTTTTTATCATTAAGCAATTCAAGTATAATGTAACAATTTTTATATTCAAGAATTTAAATGATATATATTTTTAGACATCGAAAAAGTGTTGTAACTCACATTAGGAGAAAATTATTCATAGGAAATAAAATTTATAAAGGGTTGAAGAAGGGTAATATAGGGAGAAGTATTAGAATTTATACGATTAAATCGAAAAAACATTTTTTAAATATGTCAATAATTGGTGTTGAAAATTACTTTGATTGCATCCCTGACAATTATCAATCTAAACGCCATAAAAAAATATTGATTTCGGCTTTGCCTTTTTAATGGGATAATGAAATGAATTTATTTCTAGTAAATTTCAAGATTGAAATAATAATAACTTTAAACAATCGATAAGAAAACAATGGCTTTAACGCTTACAAGGTAAAAAAAGAATTACAAGCCATGATGCAGGATTCGATTCTCAAATATAAAGAAATCAATTAAAAATTATTATCACAAAATAAAAATTAAAAACAAATTAAAGGTAGGTTAAAAAAAATAGAAGCATACAATGTTTCAAAAATATAATCTTATGATAGCAAATTATCCCAAGGGAAAACTGACTCGTTTTTCATCTTTAAAATTCTTAATTTTCCACAATATTAAAATTTCTTTATCATTATCACATTTAATGATGTCTTCTGCACCAGAAGACGATGTTAGATTTTCACTATTGGTGGTAACCATTTCTGAAGACTAGAACATCAAGAATTCGGGTACAATGCCTATATGCCACCATGAAAAACAAAGTTCTTAATTTGAAATATTAAAAGTTATTGTCAAAAGTTTTTCGATTTCAAAAAACCTAAACGAATATAGGAAAATTCACCAAAAGTCAATTCACGAAAATTCAATTGTATTAATTATCAATTTGTCGGAAACAATTTTTGTGTATCTTTTAAAAAATATAGCATTGATTAAAACCTATAAAAAAAAACTCTTATCTTGAGTATTCATAAATTTGCACTTTAATTATTTCAAACGTAAATTACATTTATTCTGCCACAAATGAGCTCGCTAGTAAGTAGTAAATCTTAAATAATTTTAAATCTAAAGTTATTTTAAAGATATGTGACCAGTTAGTTTCAAAATTATTTGCTTAACTAATTATAGAAGGTGTCCAAATTCGGTATTCAATAAACAATCCTATCTTTATTAATAGTAATTTAAGAAATCCATTTTTTATCCGGGGATCTAAATCTCTGATTAACGAAACAAAGTGTATAAAGAGTGAATGTAACTGAAGATCTAAAATAAAAAATAATTAAATTCAGCGAGGAATTGCAAAACATAATTTCTACTTACAAATGTACAAAAATATAATCTAATAATAGCGAATTTTCCCAAGGGAAAGCCGATCGGTTTTTCAACTTTGAAATTCATAATTTTCCACAACATTGAAAACTCTTTATCATTATCACATTCAATGATGTCTTCAAGGGCAAAAGTTAGATTCTCACTATTGGTGGTAACCATTTCTGAAGAGTAGAGCATCAAGAAATCCGGTACAATATATGCCACCATGAAAACCAAAGTTATTAATTTGAATTCCTAGAAATTATTGTTAAAAATTCATAAATTGTAATATAGGAAAATTTATCAAAAGTCAATTTATCGAAATCAATGATCCGAAATTCAATTGTATTAATGATCAATTTATCGGACACAATTTTTGTGTATCTTTTAATAACTGCTATGAATCGAATCAGCACGTAATGTAGTCTAGTCTTATTTTCGGAGAATTGATTTCACGATAAATTTTCCGGATACCATGCAAAATGAGCACCTCTGCTAGGTTGACGCAAAGAAGAGCTTCGCATAATACCGCTGCAACAATAACAGACAAAGCTATTGTTTGTGATATGGAACAAAAATTTCCATAGCATCTAAAATTATTATTTCCAATAAATAATAAGTTTCTATTATAATTCTAGCGTTCTAGTCAGATGAATAAAAAAAATTACTTTAGCAATTCCTGGTGAAATTGTATACACTTTTTGAAGTGTTTCTTTTTCTCCATCGGGTTTGCCCGTTCTTTGGTCATTTCTATGAAATGTTGCAATTCCTTAAATTCATTTGCCGTAAGAACATTCATGAGTATGCCAAATGTAGGAGTTATACTACATATTAAAAATCCCTTGCTGAGTGACAAATATTCAAAGGTGAGGATTAAGTGTGAAACTGGATATCTCCAAACGTGGGAAAAAAATAATGGCTAAACAAATCAAATCATCGTATTCTCAGTAATTTGCTTTAATGATTACTCCATCTCTCCGAAATTATGGTACATTTCTGTTAATTTTGGACCAAATTATACCATACAATTTTATTGAAACATATCAAAATCATTAATAATTTTAAGTTTTGTTACAAAGCTTATGTTTTTCCATTACTATTTCACATCAACTTAATTTACATAAAATATGATTTAGGTTGCAGCTTTGTAAATGGCTCCACGGCTAAGTTTTGACCCTACTTTGTGCTGAAATGAGAAGTATTATAAAATTTCATTGCGCTAGTTACAAGGCAGTGTCTCAGTTTTCCGGTCTCTTCTCACATATTCACCACTATTTTGATTTATTATATCTTCCATATTTTTTTTTCATAACCGTTGTGATTTTATTTTAAGTTTTTTACTCTTTTTTAACTAATTATGACAAACTGTTAAAATTTGATTGGAGCACAGACTACTAAACTTAATCTACATTATTAGATATAGCCTTGTTTTTCAAGATGGAATTATTAAAACCCGTTAAGTTTATTTATCATCATTAATAAATTATTTTTGAAAAAATGTATACCACAATTTTAAAGCGGGGAGAGTAATATTTACCCTGAAACCAAAAACATTGCAGGTGGATCCATTGGATTCTGGGCAATCCATTTCATACCAAACATCAACGATCAAAACTATAGTGACAATAATCCAGATACCAAAAACACAATTAAAGACGTTGTTCATATGTTGCGCTAATTTTTTCGTCCTTTCGTGAGCCATTGCGTAAAGTTGCAAGTAAACTTTCAAAAGTCCATCATTGTTCAAATAGGTTAATGCCATTATATAAATACCCAATCCTAACATGGTCAGCCATCGTATATCTGAAATGACATCCTTCTTTGTCATTTTTGTAATTCCAATATCTAAAAATCAGATTAAGATTAACTTTCTTTTTCGGTTCAACAACTATTTGCATCCGTAAAATAAATGCGGTAATGGAGCATAGAACATTCCTAAAATATAGAGAGCAATGAAGATATAAGGCGTCGCAATCTTCTTATCTGATGATCCCAAAAATTCCCACAAGAAAAATATTATTGCGAAATATTTTTTGGTACTCATGGATTTGTCTTTTAAAAAACTATAGTTCTCAGTGACATACAGAGTCCAAGTATAATTAATCAACAATTAATATATTATCATTGATCAGCACATAGGGACAAATAATGTACGCAAGTAAATATCATTCACTGTCCATTATTTGAATAATAAAAAAATCTCTATTGAATGTAATTGATTTGTGTAATAATCAATAAGTTTCTTTATTATTTAATATAAGACGAAAAATCATAACACATTTTCAATCGGTAAAATAAGGATTGAATTCTTTTATAGTTTTATATTTTTTTAATGAAAACAAACGTGGAATCATTGTGATGTGAAACTGTGAAACTGAAAAGCGTCTGTTTAATAAACAAAAAGTTGAGTGGTTCCAATTAAAAACTTCGATTATTTAGATTTTAAGATGATATTTTTTCACATTACCCTGTATAATTAATGTAATGAATAATTCATTTAAAGTGTGGGCATACATTGGCAAATAATTAATCAGAGGAATTATTTCATAACCTTTGAACATAAAAAAGATATTTGTTAATCTTTTCCAAATCGTCAATTTTAATAAAAATTAAGCGAAATTAGGCGATATCATGTAAAGTAAACATAATACATAATACGTTGAAAAGTCTTTAATTTTCAAGAAGGAATCAATAATTGATTTGTTAGATTCAAAATAAAAATTAGTATCTGGTTATGCATCTCTATTTATAGATTGGTGAAGCGAAGGCGCCGGGTTTCATAAGCCACTAAATCGGAATAGGGAATATCAAAAATTATTCATTTTTAATGTTAGCCGTCCATCAAAAAAATTAGTATTTTAAAGTTTAATTAGAAGCAATTCATTTTAGCGTATTTAACTGACCAGTAAACGGATTCGTTGAAAATGCCACTATTTAAAAATCAGCATGCGCCACAGTGGTGCCGTTTGAAAAAATTGACTTATTACCCAAAAACCATTTCGTTACTACATTTTCATTAATAACTCAATCAAACAGACTTTAGCGGTATGATGCCAATTTTACACGTACTCTAGGGTGGCTGGGAACAATTTAAACCTATTCATGGCCTTCTAGGATGAAATTTAAAAATTGAATTTTTGAGCACTTCAAAAATTAAAAATTAACGAAACGCATATTTTTGAACTCAGAATTGTTTCTAGAATCTAAACAAGTGAAAAAAAAGTGAGGGTTGCCATTTAAAATTCAAAAGTTGGGGTCATTTCCGGTGAAACCGGCAGTGATGCAAAAGTGAAATTTATGTTAATAAATCGGAAATATCGTCTTATATAAGTGTACCATTTTTTGTAAAAATCGGGTGGTAAACAAAGAAATGCCAGGGGTGGCCCTAAAACCTGGGTCACCCGGTATGACCTTAGGTGATTCTGATTAATTTAAGCCGATTCACGGCCTTCTAGAACCATTTAAAAAAAAAAATTTTTTTCGCGATTAAAAAAATAAAAATGAACGGAAAGCATGGTTTTTGGACTAAAAAGGACCCAAGGAATCCAAAAAAGTGAAAAAAAAGTTGGGGTTGCCATTTAAAAATCAAAAGTTCATTTCCGGTGAAACCGGAAGTGGTTCAAAATTGAAATTTACGTCAATCAATCCGAAATGTCTTATACGTATAAATGAGCAAAATTTCATAAAAATCGATTGATAAATATGTATATGAAAGGGGTGAGCCACTTTTCAGTGTCACCCTGTAGAAATTTGTATTTAAAACCGCAATATTCCCATTAAAAAAAAATTCTAACGATAAATAATCACAAATTTATGTAAAAATTGATCTATTCAGCAGCAATTAATACATAAAAACTTTTTTATTATATTTTATTTTAATAATAATTAGCATTATTAACGTTTTCCTCCCACACGTGGAGCCGCTTTCTGCACATTCTTAGGAGCCTTAGTCTTGGGGGCTGACTTTGCCTTAGAAGCAGGTGCAGGTTTCTTCTGAGGTTTGGTGGCTTTCTTGGCTTCCTTGGCAGCGCGGATAGCTTGTTCGCGTTGCGCTTTCCTAACTTCAGGTCGTTGATTTCTCTTAGCCATGATATCATTGAGGGAAGCACCAACAATGGCCCTCTGGAACTTTTGTGTCCTCCTGGTGCGCTTCTTCTGGGCTTCCTCCTCTTGACCCTTCTTGTGTTTTCTGCGGTACAGGACGGTCCATGTCACTTTGCGTGGGTTCCTCTTCATTAAATGAGCACTTTCGCACTTGCTATTGAGGAATGTGTAGGACTAAAACAAAAATAATAACAACGCTATCAATGTGAGGTTATGTAATAGAAAACATGGAAACAGAAAAGAATCTCTTTTTAGGGTGTTTTAAGAAAGGTTAATTAAGAATTTACGAAACCACAATGATTGGAGAGTGATTAATTAATGAATAAGGGAATTAAATTACCTTTCCGTCCACTTTAACCATGGTCTTCCCATGACCGGGGTAGATTTTGTATCCACTGTAAGCACAAAGTCCAATCCTACAAAAGAAACACCATAATTGAATGATTACGATTCACTTGATAATTCATATTGTTGATTTATTTAATTGGTGCACGGATGATTAATATTTTCGTGGATTTCTTAAGAAAATTCACTACTTACTTCATGATGGCGACTTGGTGACAAAAGAAAGGAAATTTTTTTGACAGCCGCCAGTTGGCGCTAAAGTAGTTTCAGTTTCATTTGAAGTTCAAAGCGCGAAATTTAAAATCTAGGAAGAGAATCTAGAAGGTTTTAAACTTCAGAGAGCGTCCTGTTTATTTTTGACGCAAACTTTCTATAAACTATATTTACATTTCTGCAATTTTTGCGATTTTTGTTTACATGGACGAATCTCAATCGACTGATTTCGAAGATTCTAATACAGTGGACCATTTGGAACAACCAGACATCAAAGATGAAGAAGACACCGACGACAGCAATGGCGATTTGAATCACAATTGGAATTGTCCATCATGCGAGTACAATGAACAACTGCAGTCCCGGATTTTATCGTTGCGGAAAACCATCAAAGCTCTCAAAGGGCAATTAAACGAAGAGCGCGAAATATGGAAAAAGGAAATCGAAGAACGACGAGAATCGGAGTACATCAATCGAGCTACACAGTACGGTTTGGACTTTTATAAGGAAATCGATTCGAACGAACTGACAAATTATCAGAACCAAATTCTGCAGGCGCATTTCGAAAAAAGACAGCTTTTGGAGAAACAAATTGCCATGTCTAATTACAAAAGACGCCTTTTGGAAGTGGAAAATATGTGCAATTTGGAATTGCTAAGAGTCAAGCAAAGCGTTCAAATTTTGCAACCGCTTCAGGTGATGTGCTCCGAATGGCGGTTTCCGGAAGAATCTGAGAGAGGCGATTTCAACAGAAATCCGGAAAACGAGGACGAAGCCAACAAAGAAGAAACTGCAGAGACAGATAAGCAGGAAACTGCTGAAAAAGATAATCGTTGCGAAGTTGAAATGCCCCTAGAAGTTTTAGCGCAAACTTTAGATGCGGAAACTGAGAAAGCGGAAGTTAAACAATCCCAATCGCAACCATCTTTAATTAACGTCAAAAATGCTTAATGTTTTTGTAACTTCCGGAAATAAATAATAAACAAAACTTCAAAATTTGACAGTTTTGACAGAGAGGAAACATCAAATTTGACAGAAGTAAATGAATAATTAATAATGGTGGGGTGGACGCCATTGTGAAATATCGACTCGTCTTTCGTTAGCAAAAACGAGTCGTTTTTATTAGAAATAAATTACAAAACGCCAATTAAACTTATTTTAATTAGTGCCGTGCACAAGTGCAACAATGAATACGCTGGAGGAGACACACGAAGACAACGGCGACGGGGAGACCACGACCAACGGCAAAGCGGAACCGGTACGTAGAGACGCCAATAAGTTTGACCATTTTGAAGTTTACGAAATTGCTTTGCAGGAAGAGAACGAAGAGCCGGATCAGGAAAACGGCTCAGATACAGAGCCTCCAGCACCGGGCACTGAAGAAGTGGTGTCCATAAAAAAGTCCAAAGTGGAAGGTGAGTCCCTCCAATGTTTGCGCCTATTTATTATTGGTTAATTTAAATAAATAAACAATAAACAAATCTGTTTACTGAAAGAGGCCACCAGATCATTCTAATTACTAATCTGAGTTGTTTCGGTCTGCTTGAGATGTTGCAGAAATTGACTAGTGGCTGGTTTCGCATTACTCTCCAGAAGTTGTGTGGTGTAACCGTTTCCTCCACGGTTACATGGTAGGAATACAGACCATGAATTATAAACATGCCCCATTATACGCGTTTTTAAATAGAGAGCACACGTAAATGAAAAGTGGTTCAATTTGGAAAGTATATTGGAGCATGCTTCTTCGCACACATTAAATGCGGTTGCCCTCATGTCTCTTGTGTTTTTTATTTTGTTTATGCTTACAGATGTAAAATAGGTGGTGGATTACATTAGACACCAATGTTGGTGCAAGCTCTTCATGAGTTCTCTGCTGAAAATTTCATTCGTATTCTGTTCTGTTTGATCATTTAATCAATGGATCCGCAAAACCAATCTAACTTTTGCGTTCCGGCATTTTTATACAAAAAAAAAAAAAACAAAAACAAAACGAATCGTAATTAACGGGATGCGATTACGATGCGCAATGATTTTAAAGGTTTTCTTTATGTTTACAGGTATCCATACTTTCCATGAGTGGTTTAATTTTTGCAAAATATCATTAGTAAAACGTTTCCTAAATGCTCCATAGCTTTTCAGAATTTTTAAATATAAATTTTTATTATACTTGGGCAAAAATCCATAAATTGTTACTTCTTTTTTAAATTTTTAAACATTTAAATTTATTGAATTTTGCTCAAATGTATTGTACAATAAAAATTGATTATTTTTTTATAGTTTACTACATTTATTGTTTTGTTTTAGATCACCCATCGTTAAACACGGTTTATTTCACCGATATCAAACAGATTGGAGAAGTAACTCCAGGTAATTTTTCATTGTTTTTTAAGCAAAACAATAAATTATTAACAGTAACGGCGTATTGTTTAGGTCCGGGAGCCAGAAGTAATTCCATTGCTGGAATCTTGGGAGGAGTTTTACCGAAATTGTCATCGGAACAAGCGGAGGCCGTTAGCAAAGCCAAGAAATATGCTATGGAGCAAAGCATCAAAATGGTTCTGATGAAACAAACGTTGGCACATCAACAGCAGGTAATGTTTTTCTGTTTTCTGTGGCTATTTTGTAGCGATAGTGATTTTTCTTTTTTATTAAAAATATTACAAACATTAATGACTTCTGAAAAAATGTTTGTGGTATTTCATTAGAGAAAAGCCGAGCCAAAGGTTTATTTCAATTCTAAAAATTTATTTTTAAAAACGTTTTTGCTATTGTTAAACCACAAAAAAATTGTTTCTTTTTAAAAATGTTAATATTAACCATCAGCTATGGGAATTTATTTCTTTAACAAATTTCTTGTCCACTTTTTACCAAACTAAAAGTTTTTTTTAGTTAAACATGATTTTTGAGTCGGGAAAAGTGAATTAGATTAGTGAAAACTCGGCCTTTGACTCGGTCAGCATGTATTTTGTGTGTTTAAAAGAGTTTTTATTTAGGACTTAGTTCTGGTGCCTTAGAGGGAGTTACCCAACTTGCATAATAATTAATAACTATGTTCCACAGAAAAATAAGACATTTCAACGGCATCAAGTATTAGTATTAATGTGCAGGTTAGTGGGCTTTAATGCTGGTGTTGGTGGCCCGCTCAGGGGGCGAGAGCTCGCCCCCCGTGTCGTGCCGTGTCGAATTGTCATTGTCCTCTGTTGCAGCAAATGGCTAGTCAGAGGACGCAGGTCCAGCGACAACAGGCTCTCGCCCTCATGTGCAGGTTAGCGCGCAGCATTTTTTTTTTTTTATTTGTCGTTTTTATTTTCCCTTGCTTTATTTCCATTACAACCAATTTTTTGCTTTTCGTTATTCCCCTCTATAAATTTGTAAATATTCCCCGAAACAAAAACTAAAACTCTTTTTCATATTAATTGATTTTTAAATTGATTTAATTAAATTAAGAATGATGAGAGATTATCCTAATAATAAGTTGTCGAGCTCGTTTCTCCGACTTGTGATTGTAAAATGAATTAGCTGATAAGATCTGAATGAAATATGCCTAACTTGCTGTTCCTTTACTAACAACAAACAAACAAACAAAAACAAAAAGCAAAAGAATGAGATACACAATGGGTGTTAAATGGGTTTAGGGTGTATGTGGGGAGCATCAGTTTCGAGCTAAAGGAAGACACAATTCGGCAATCGTTTCTACCGTTTGGCCCGATCAAGTCGATCAACATGAGCTGGGATCCGGTCACGCAGAAACACAAGGGATTCGCATTCGTCGAGTACGAGATTCCAGAGGCGGCCCAGTTGGCGCTCGAGCAAATGAACGGCGTGATGATCGGCGGTCGGAATATCAAAGTGGTCGGCCGGCCAAGCAATATGCCGCAAGCGCAAACCGTCATAGATGAGATCCAAGAGGAGGCCAAAAACTACAATAGGATTTACGTAGCTTCGATACATCCGGAAGTAAACGAGCACGAAATCAAAGGGTATTAAACCATATATTTTATTGGTAATTATTGTAGGTAATTAATTCAAACGTGTCATTTATTTTTAGTGTTTTCGAAGCATTCGGCCCAATAATTTATTGCAAATTGGCCCAGGGCAGTTCGGCCCATAAACACAAAGGCTACGGATTCATCGAATACGAAACGGCGCAGGCTGCCAACGAAGCCATTGCCACGATGAACCTGTTCGATTTGGGCGGCCAGTTTTTGAGGGTCGGCCGTGCGATAACGCCGCCGAATGCCTTGATGGGTCCATCGACCGGATCGAGTATAATGCCGACGGCTGCTGCCGTAGCAGCGGCCGCCGCCACTGCTAAGATCCAAGCTATGGATGCTGTGGCCAGTAATGCAGTTGCTTTGGGTTTGTCAAAGTTGGCGCAACCGGCAGCGGTACCCACGGCACCAGTTACGGGCCACATTCCCCCGCCCGGACTTGCCATTCCGCAGTTGGCTCAGCCTCCGGTGGTAATTGTGCCGCCGACGGTGCCCGTGGTTACTCAACCGACTATTACCATTCCACCGCCAATTGTTGTGACGCCCACACTGGCCTCGAATGCGCCGCAACAAGATGCCATAAAGAGAGCGCATGAGGCGCAGATTAAGCAGCAGGAGGAATTGCAGAAGAAACTGCTGGATCAGAATGAGCCGCAGACGTTGCAGCAGCAGGAGAACATGTCAATAAAGGGGCAGAACGCTAGGCATCTGGTGATGCAGAAGCTGATGCGGAAGGTGGATTCGAAAGTGGTAATTTTAAGGAACATGGTCGGGCCGGACGATGTCGATGAGACGCTGCAGGAGGAAATCCAAGAGGAGTGCAGTAAATTCGGCTCCGTGGATCGCGTGATTATTTATAATGAACAACAAAGCGAGGAGGACGAGGAGAATGTAATTGTGAAGATTTTCGTCGAGTTCTCGGAAACCATAGGTATTATTTTTATAATTACTGTTTGTTTTCAGAGTAATATGTGTTTTGTTTTGTTTTTTCTTTATCTGTTACAGAAGCGGAAAAGGCGCGAGATGCGTTAAACGGACGATATTTTGGTGGAAGAATGGTGCGCGCTTCTTTATATGACCAAACCCTGTTCGACCATAGTGATCTTTCGGGTTAATTATTAGTGGTAAGTCATCCTAAACTACAGAATTTTTTTGTTATCGAACGCTTATAAGGATAATGTATATATTTATTATTAAATTGTGTAGGATTACTAGTGCTCTGTTTATGAGAGTAATGGAAAATCGATTAATAAATTAAACAATTACATCTGTGTTCAGTGATACGTTGGCTTTTTGTTTAAATTTAGTGTCAACAGTGAAATATTATGAATTGTAATCATTTTGCAGGCTTTCAGGATTTATTTCCTCTTCAAAAAATTTGAATTTTTGATTGTACCGCCATTTTTTGTATTTGAATAAAAAGTTACTTTTGATTTTGTGTTTTTTGTAACGGTTCTTTGTTTGTGCTGTTGTTTGGAAACAAAGCATTCAAAAGGAGTCGTTGTGCACTTCGTATAAATTCGTGCCGCCCCCGCAGAAAGGAGTGGGGAAAATTCAATATATCGCGAACGCAGTAGGTCAGCAAGCGTCCCGACGCATTTACGTCGACGAAGTCGAATCAATTTTGAAAAAGATACACTTGCATTCGATCACGGCCCAGAGCTTGCGGTCTATTAATATGGGGTACGATTGTAAATGTCAAAGTGCGTCTTGAAAGAAATCAGTTGCTGCAACAACTGAATCGATATCCAAATACAGCCATAATGACCGGGACAAGCTAGTGAATTGTTGCAATACAAACAAATTTACCACTTACCACGAACGAATACAAACCAAAACAATGAAGATCAGTCTTCAGAAGTTCCGCATAATATTTACTATTCAAACGTTGTTGTTTTGTTTGGACATCGCACTAAATACAATTTCGATAGCTTACAAGAAGAACCACTCGTTGATTCTCATTTTATTCATGTAAGTGAATTTATTTACAATCCCATATTGTTTTACTGATAAAGATTGTGTCGTAGAGTTCAAGATTTGAGTTTAATCTTCACGTTGGCCATCCTTTTTCTAACATTCTTTTCCACCTATGTCTTTCAAGTAAGTGAAGTTTTTTTTTTTTTTGTGAGAAGTTGTGAAATTAATTGGGAAATTTTCTAGGCTGGTTTAGTTGAATTGCTCTATGATAGATTTAAATTTACAATATGGATTTGCATTGGTTACTTTGTGCTCACCACAATGCTATACGTTTGGATTCTGGTGGTGCAGTCGCGCGGCAACTCTGGCGAAGAGTTTTGGTCAGTTGGGTTTACATTAACATTTGTCTTTCATCGTCTAGGTAGGAAAAATTAATATTTCTTTTTCTATTGTTTTTACTTACGACAGGGGTTTTCCTTTTCAGTTTCCCCGCTTTATTACTACTCGTACAAACGGTCCTCAATGAGGATTTGCGATCCTCGTTATTACGACGACGGAGTTTGGGAGCAAAATCACTTAGCAAAATAATAACTTGTACATATTTACTACTTCTTATCATAGCGGACTATCAACTTTTAATATAGAAAAGTATTTAGGGGTGTTTTTTGTTATTGTTGAAATATCTGAAAATGTAAATATGCCATGTTTTTGTTTTATTCTCAGTTTAGAAATAAGACTGAATAATAATTAGATGATATAACGTCTAATAAGGAATGGTAACTAAATAAAGGCTATTTATTGTGCAGTATTTCTGCTTTGAACATTTGAAAAGATTTATAATTCTGTCTGAAAATGTGAGAGATGTGTTCAAAAAGTCAAAACTGGTTCCGGTTATTGGTAATAAATATTACTTATTATTTTATTTAAAACCAAAATTAATTAAATTAAAACAAATTTCACTCGGTAAAAACAATCAATTTATAATAATTAAATTTCTGCAGAATTAATGCTTCAACTTACAAAAATTTATAGAAAAAATGAAGCATATAAAAAACTGAAAGTGAAATTAAAATTCATTAAAATGTCTTTCACTAACATACTGTAAAATGTAAGTAAGGTAAGTATTCATCCCTTAGTGTTCACTTATAGAAAAAGTTTGTTAATTAAACTAAGGTAAGGCTTTGCTATAAAATATAACTTCTTTCTTGTAGGTCACTTGGACATTGAAGAGGTCTCGAAGAAATTTATTTTGAGGACGTGTAGTTTGGAAAGCAGTTGAAGATTTTTGCCATTCTTTAAGTGCACTTCTAAACTTATTATGTCGCTTCCATAATTATCCCCTGGTTTTACTAAGGGTTGTTCTTTCGATCATCGATTATAGGTTCTTTAACTATTAAAAGGTCTTCTAGCTTCTTTATGGATGTCATTTTGGGTTCATTTATGATTTGTTGTATTGTTTTACTGAGTTTTATCAGTTTTATCATGATTTTTTTTATTAAGTTTTATACTGCTGTTGGCAATTATTTATTTTCATTCTAGGTAACTACAGCTTGCTGAAATTTTTTCAATTTAAAACCAATTATTTTTATTTTTCAATAGGCTGATTATTCTATAAAATAAATGCAATGCCTTATTTTTTAATGAAGTCGCATTTGGTTTTATTTCACTGATGCAAAATATCTCTAAGATAAGTACTCACTCTTTAGTTTAGCTTTATCATGACTTTTTTATTAAGCTAGATACGGCAGTTGGCAATTATTTATAGTCGTATTTATCAAATGAATGCATTGTTTAAGAATAGATTATAAATAAACATTTGTAATTTATTAT
>JASKGO010005853.1:0-13909 GCA_030556065.1 Holobus sp. GC000080
GACCAATTTTGAAGATATCAAATCTACCCTACAAAAAACAATTTTTTACAATATTTAACATTTGCAAATTTTCAGAATCATTTTTTGGTTATTTTTAATTGCATTGGAAATCAAAAATAATTTAAAAGGAAAGTTAATTAGTTCTTACTTTAAGTACTTTGGTAGTAAAACTGAATTTCCAAAAAATAACCTTTGAAGAGTCTTGAGGAAAGTATTTTATTTTAATAAAAATTAAGCTGGAAAAACTCTGTTTGAAACATCTGAACAAAAGCAAATCAAATCATATTAACTTCCCTTCCTGTCAACGCACTCTACAATATACTTACCAAAAAAAGACTCTCGTCAAAAAAGTCGTGTTTCCTGTTTTTCTATCTTGAACCATCTTAGTAAAAGCCGGGACCGTGGTGCAATGGTTTGAGCTTCGGACTTTGTTCCGAACAGTCATGGGTTCAAATCCTGCGGCCGGCAAGATATGGGCTGTGGTGTTACATCCCCATAACCATGGCCGAAATACCTCTTGGTCGTTAGCGGCCCTGACACAGAAAATAATATATTCCATTATCTGAGTAAATTAAAACTGAGAAAAGTGAATAAACAATTCTTGTGAACTGACGAAGTCGATTGGGATTATTCTTCTTGATGCAATATACCTATAGGAATACCGCCCTCTGCATCCTCCTCTATTTTGTGATTATCATTGTGTGCAGTTGTCGTTTTTCATGTCGCTTCCCTTGCCGTCTCCGCTGTTCGCGTCTGACGGGTGCGTCGGCGGATAGAAGAGAAGGGTGTTGCGTCAATGATGACGGGACACATGCTTATGTGGCAGTTTGCTCGTACATATCACCGGTTGTATTATTAGATATAGATATCTCTACATGGGCGTAGGCAGCTATTGCCAACGTACATACGCATGCAACTACTACAGAAAAGAAAAGCGGATTTTGATGGCAAAATACTGAAATAAGAAGTTGCAAATTAGATAATGATGTTAAATTTTCTACAGCCCGATAATTTTGTGCAAATCTGATAATTTTTCTAGCTACGCCACTGTCTCACAACGTGCATAGAGACGCGCGTAACATACAATGCCACTAGGGGTGCGAAGGGTGAAAGAGATGTGAAGTCATATTCGTGTTGGTCGTCTCCGCCGCGGAGGGGTGTTTCCATTGTGCGAGCGAAAGTTTGCAATCCCCCTGTGTTTGTTGTAAATGCTCTTATAATGTGCATGCACGTTCGCTTTTATTCGGGAAAATTAGCTGTTTCCCAGCACTTTTCCAATATTTTTAAGTAATCTTTTACGAGCGCAAATCTTCATTTCTTTTATTTGTGACTAATTGCTCTTTTGTTTGCATTTCTCTATTTGCTGCGTCTTTTCTATTTAATTATTTTCACAATTTTATCAATTTGGGGAGAGATATTGGCAGCAAATTAATTGTCGAAATTTTTGGGAAAATAATTAAAAAGTAAATACTTTCTGATTTCTTTATGAAATTAAAATTTTAATATCGCCAGGGAATTTTTCTCAATACGCATTTGGTAACATTTTTTTAATATTCATTATGGCATCTCATTCAAACAATTTTTAATTTTCTGTGGCAATTTGCAATGCGGATTAGGTCTGCATAGGATTTCAATATTTTTTACTTCATAATTTCATTGTTTTTAATGAAATAAAATAATTGAATAGTATGGCACGCCGTTTTACTATTTATTGGCCACATTATTAAAATGAAAATATAATTTCATTCTAAAATTCTGTTTTAATTCCTTTAAATGGTTTTAAATGTCAGGTAAATAAAATGTCCGCAATTAAAATGTTATGAGATCACTTTAAAGTGATCCGAAATACATTGCGAGATATGTAACAATATCACCTTTTTTATTATGCTTGAGCTTAATTTTATATAATAAAATTATGCTTGAGTATAAAAGTAAAATTGTTACTTTTAGTTTTAGATTTTAAATTAAATGCGACGTTCTCATAAGAAAAATAAAATTCAAACTATTTTCGTTTCTTGTTTTCAACACTTACTATTCCTATTTTTGTTATTTCACATTTAAATAAATTTTAATTTTAATATAGTATAAATGAAAATTTACCACAAAATATTTGACATCACAAATTAAAAACTTTAAATGCTATTAGAAGAAAAATTATGAAAAAGGAAAATTTTTATTTAAGAATTAAAATTAAGCCCAAGCATAATTTTAAATAGTGATTTAAAATAAAGCTCAAGCATAATTTTATTTCAATTAATTTTAAGCCCAAGCATAATTTTAAATGCAATTCAAATTATGTTTGAGCATAAAAATAAATATCAAAATTTTAACTCGAATTAAAATTATGCTTGAGCTTAAAAATAATTCGATTTAAAATTTTGTTTGAGCCTTGACTTGAGCATAAAAATAATAAGTATAATCTGGCAACAGCGCCAATTGACAAATGAATGATAATTTGTTCTTTTTGTTTAAACGATCTGTCGTTGGATAAACGTTGTTTTATATCTTTCTTAAAATGGAGTTTCCAGTTTGTAACAATGTATTAAGAGCTTTAAATAGAAGGTTCCATGGAAGATTGCTCCGCAATTCTTAAAATGCGATCCGCAATTGGACGCGACATTTTCAATTCAAGATTCATGTTAAAACGACAACCAAAGAAAACTTTGTTAGCAGTTGACATCACGACAACTGTTTTAACTATAACCTATAAGCTAACTTCCGTCGTGCTAGCTACTTATGTGTCATCTGTCATCAGTGACGGCAACACGTACACTGTTGACAAAACTTATTTTTGAATTAAAATTTAAAATTATGTTTGAGCTTAAAAATAATTCAATTTAAAATTATGCTTGAGCATAAAAATAATTCGATTTAAAATTTTGCTTGAGCATAGAAATAATTCCAATTAAAATTATGTTTGAGCTTACATATAATTCGAATTAAAATTATGCTTAGGCATAAAAATAAATATCAAATTTTTTTTCGGAAATTATTTTTTCTTAGTAAAGGAAAATTAAAATAAAAAATTATGCCCAAGCTTAATTTTAATTCCTGAATTAAAATTATAACCAAGCTTAATTTCAGCTCTTGAATTAACATTATACCTAAGTATAATTTTTTCCCTGAATTTAAAATTATACTCAAGCTTAATTTTAATTGTTAATATTTATTTTTAAAAGTTCGTTTTTAAAGCATGCAATGCTGTTATTAAATTAGGCCATTATTTTTTTGCTGCTTCATAAGCTCTCTCGATTAGCGGGGTTCAAAAAAGTATTCATAAAATTGCGAAGTTCATTATTTTTTTATATTGGTTTTAATGAATAAGTTACTGTTATAATTATCACAATTTACATTTGTTTCTCCATGCATTACTGTGCGCCTTGTCCGAAAGTAGAATTTTCATTGGAAAATGTTTAATTTTCAATTAGTGACATTCTTAATTATTTTATTTGGAGAAGTGTTCAGTATAGAATATCGATGATAAACGATAGTTTGAACTAGCCAAATATCTGTTGGTCGGAGGCATGATCATCTTTTTAGACGTTAAACTAAGTTAAACAGTTTCAATAAAGTGGAACAAATTACCTAATTTTTAAACTTTTATCATCCCAGAGCAAAAACAATTTCGGAGATGGTATGCCTTTTAATTGGGACTAGCATTACTGCATTGATTTTTTCAATTTTATCCGATGAAAACCCAAATACAGGATAAAGTAGACCAAGAAAGAGCCTATAAATTGTAGAAACATAGGCAACAAAAACATCTTTGTCCTTACATACATTAGATACAATTAGTAATGGTCTCCTGTCTGCATGGTATAATAATTAAGAGGCATCTTTTTCTTATCCATAATTTCAATGGTCACAATGTTATGTTTTATACGTAAGAGTTTAGGGAAACGGTTGCAAAATAACGAAAAATTGAATAAATAAATAACCAAATCTATTATTTCATATATTCAAAGAATTAATTTACTTACTTTAGTCGCACAATATTGATTGAAATTAATAAATTATATAAATTTGAGTGTGTCTATGGCATGCGATTAATTATGAAAATCAATTACTTAGTTATATTTTGGGGTGAAATACTACCATTTACTCAATATTTGATAAACCTAATAACTTTTCGTAAAACAATTTAATAACTCATATTTATTAAAAATATAATTAATGCGCTGTAATAAAATTACAAATGCAATTTCAAAAACTTCTGAAGATCGCAAAGTGAGGTGTTGCGAAAAATAATTCAATTTCTGCGGACAGCTGTTTCTCTTGATTTAAGGGAAAGCTACGGGGGTGGTGGATATTGGTTGTTTGTGTCACAAAAAAGACGAGGAAATGATTGAGTTTAGTATTACACGTGCTTCGTTGGTAACAGGTGAAGAATTACAGTGCAATCTTCTATTGCAAATGTGATTGATGGTTTTAGCGACCTTTATGTCGATGCAAAGAATTGCTTAGAAAACTAATCGAAAGGGTGACTTTCGGAAATTTTTAATTATTTGTAAATCCATTGTTTTCCTTGAACTTTTTATTTTTGGAGGTAACGAGCATTATTAACTTAAATTGTACAAATTCTGAGTACATTGTTCGGTATATTATATTTTATTCTTTAATTTTTTTGCGATTATCATTTATCTAGGACCTTCTTTAAAATGTCCCTTTAAATAGTGAACTCAATTTATTATGATCTTTATAAATACAATTTCTGTTGCTGGTAAATAATAATTGTGTTTTCTTTTGTTTTAGGTAAGTGGTTGAATAATATAGAATTTGGATTAAGGCATTGTTAAGGTAATTTATGATAATATTGAAAGTTGTTTAAATATAAACAACACGCAAGGGGAAACTTTTCTTAAATTCAATAGAGGCGAAAAAGTACACACAAAAAAAAAAACAGACAATGGAAAGAAACTTCAGTCTTCTTGGAATAGCTGTTTGTTTAGAAAATGCCGCGTTGACACTTGAAAAACATGCATTGCAAGTTTCAACTGTAAATTCAATTCATCTTATATTGGAAATATGCAAAATGCGTGTTTCTTTATCATTTCCCGCGTAGACTACCTGTCAAATCTAAACTGAAACTAGATTTTGTGAAAATTTAACTTTTTATTTTCAGTCGAGATATATTTTTTAATAAAATATTTTGTTTTGCAAATTTTTATGTTTTCCCTTACTGTTAAGTATTTGCAAACTTTCTTCGGTAGCCGCAATGGAAAATTAATAAAATCAGGGGGTGGTTCGATGGAAATCTTTTGGAGCGACTTGCGATAAGATTATCGCAGTTCGAGTTTGAATTTTTACCATTTTTACGATCGACGATAAAACTTTACGACTCTTGGCAAATATTTGAACCGTTTCGTTATTATTGGACTTGGCTAGATTAATTACAATTTCTCGGGGATCGTTTACAAAACATCGGTCGTCGATCAAGTTCAATAAACTTCATCCGTTTTTTAAAGAGACAATAATTATTTTCAAAAGTTCTAACAAGCGCAAAAAGAATCCGAAATTTCCCTCCTCAAGCACATTAATTATTTTAATTAGTCCTGTGAGATGGGAAAACTTTTTGACGTTAAACTTGCCCTCTTTCCGAAAGCGGTTGATAAATAAGGAAAAAGTAGCTGAGATAACAAATACTCAAACTATTGGATCTTTTTGCAAACTGTTTTCACACAGTTTTATCTTCTTTTTTGTGTGTTGACTAAATCTTCGGCATAGTTTCGTCCTCTTAAATGGATTGATAAAACTGAGACTCCCCAAAAATCTACTTGACTCAATTTTTTTTACTGCTTAAAAAATTGAGATGAATGTTTCCGAAAATTTTTATTTTATATTCAAAAATTTTCCAACCATTTATTGCTAAATTAGTAAATACTAATTAAGATTTTGAGGTTAAAAAACATATATATATATAGTGGAATTAGAGAAATATAACTTCAAGGTGATAAAACTAGTAAGGACTAAAAGCTTGCAATTTACGCTAAAGTCGCCCTTTAATAATGTCACCAGACTTGGAAGCCGTTAAGTAAGGATGAACATTTGCTCGCTGAGATGATGAGGGAAAATAATAAAGTCCGAGTTTGCTCTCGTTACCTCCTCATTATTACATTATACTAATTTCGTTTGGTCGCGGTGTTAGTTCTCGTCAGTGGCAATCGTCGTCAGGGATGGTTGATGGAAGCAAACGAGCGCATAAACTTAATAATATTGCCGTCACATTAAAATGCAATTTTTGCACTAACAAGATTTGCGATGTTATTTTGTTAATTAATGTAGAAAAATTAAAAAAAAAAAGGTTGTTCGGTTCTCTTGGTCCCATTTTTGGCGTTTCGTCGTTACTTAACTAATTATTTAATTTATTTGTGAGTTACATTTTATTATTATTTTTTTTTTCACGTACAGTGCGTTTACTTGAAAGTGCAGTTGTTGAGTTGTCTAGAGAAGAAACACTGATGTGGTAGTACCTTACATTATTGCTTGCACTTCTCTTTCTATATCATTTTAAACTTTTTAATAATTATTTACGAAATCAAGATTTAGTTCACGATTTACAGTTCGGTCCGTCCACTTTGCGCAAACCTAAGATTTTGTAAACTTTGCAATTTTCAAAACTAGCGAGAGTGCGACTCTAAAAGTTTTCCTTTGCAAATCAGAGTTGAGATTTTGTTAAATCATGCATTAGCTGACAGAATTTTAATTTATAATTAATCATTTTAATTATTTCTATATTGTTTGAACACTCGTTTTCAGCACTTGTCTTTTTTATTAAAGTTTAATTATACATTTTGTCCGTACACTCATTGAGATAAATTCATTAAAGTTTATTTAATTAACGCTCGCTCGCTCACTCACTCGCAACACGATAAACTCCTGAGTTTATGAAGAGCATACTTTGTTAGAAACCTAGATGATTTGCGGAATCTTCAAAATTTAACAATCCCATCGTTTCAAGAGACATTACATAACTTTAAATCCACTTATTTCAATATCTGCCAAGGATTTGGAACACTGAAAACGTAATATAGCAGCGGCGGCAAGGATTTCATCAAATAACAAATTTACATCCTTTATTTGTATTTCAAGATTCTCTTGGTGATTTTTGTTTGTTTTTGGTTTTAGTTGTAATGCGAAATCCGGCCATGCTATTAATCTTCTTTGATATTCGCACCGTAGTTTTAAATTAATGAATAATGCTGCAATCAGTTCATTTGCTTGTTTAATGGGCGCATACATTTCCCCACTAATTGCTATAACAGATCTGGCAAGGCTGCTGAAAGCCTCTGACCACTGTCGCTAAATTTGCAGTTAAATGCAGGACAAATTTGCTCGGCGTTCAAGGAGCGTTGTACATAATTAAAATACATGTTTGCGCTAACGTGTATAAGTGAAAATTTAAATCTACCCTCAAGCAAGTAAACCTATATTGGTGTAATCAAATTTTGGAATGGAATTTTTAATGCCACCTTTTTATTAGTTATTTTTATTTAATCTTTTGAGTTTTGAGTTAAAGAATTAAAGTCTTTTTATTTAATTTTTATCCGATCGAAAAGATATTAAAAATGCTGTAAATTTCAATTGGTACATGTATTTATTTTATACTTGTATCTGTAGGTACATCAAAACCAAATATAAATATTAAGCATGATATACATACAAAGCCATACTATACAATTGATACAGGGCTGCTATTTTACGAATTTTATTTATTTCCGTTAAGAAAATTTCCCTAAACAATTTTTTTTGGCAATAAAAAAAAATCTATTTCATAAGTCTATGCCTATATAGCAAACTAAGCTTGGAATGAGTTTTTCAGGATAATTCGGGAACCAGGAGATATATCCGATTTTTGTATAGGGATATAAGTTAAGTGGAAAGTTTTGCTAATTTACCCTAATCTCTATCTTTTGAAATGTAAAAGTTACCCATAAACGGGTTGAGGAAATGGCCAATCCATCTATTCGGTACAATATGAATATTATACCATCTACAATTCTACATGATACTGAAAGAAAAAAATATTATTTACTTGACAAATACGTGGTGTTATCCCTGTAAGTAAAGTTTCGGTCACAAGCGCAGCGTCGCGAAGCGGAGGGAGTACTTTAATGAAATTAGTACTATTAATTTTATTAGTCATGCAATGAAATAACAATTTAGATGCAAATTGAAGTCAAATTATCATTTTGAAGAAAACATAGAAAACATTTGAATTGACGAACTTTAAAAATAATATAGTGTAGTGTGGCCTTTATATGTATTTTTTTTTTTTAATTTAACCATATCTCTCACTTTATCCACATACGGTTGGCGAAAATGCAATATATTTATGAATCATTTTTTAATTTGTAAGATTGAAAGGTTTGGTGCAATGAATATAATGCATCGTACTATAGCAATATTTTCTTTGAACTGATGAAACATAATGCTCATAAAAATCCTTGGTACAGATGTAGGTAGAAACAATTGGTTGCTTGTAATATATTCGTTTCAGGAGTCCGTTCATTACAGCAATAGTGAGATCTGTTTCAAGTCCGTTTCTACTCCTAGAACAAGAGCAGCAAGCACTAGGACCAGATGTGCTTAATTTTGATCCCCTTATAGAACGGGAATGCTCTCACTTTGCATCGTTATTGCTCCAAACAACAATCGACGTTTGGCGCAATTTATTTGCGTTTCATTCAAGTTTGTTGGCCGCCACCTCGACACTCGGGGTAATATTCGACGCAAACTCAAAGCCGTCACATTCAGACACCCCTCTAAACGGAATATATTCTTTAATTTTAACGGTTTAGTTTAATGCTTTAACCATTTTAAAATGTACATGTGCCAGCTTTTATAGCCACCGTAACGTTTGCTATAAAGCCCTCGCAGATCTACTCAAATAGCGAAAGTAACTGGCTGCACCGAAGTACACCTTCACTGTGAATCTACACTCGAAACCCCCCGAGGGCTTAATATTAGGATTTCCGTCCTTTGTGTTGCCAATACGCTTTGAAGGGAACATAAACGCAACTTAAATTTTATTCCTTTGCTCCCCGTTCCGCTTAGGTATGCACGCAGGTGTATGTGTGCACTTGATGCAGCAGGATAAGGACTATTATCGACCTATAGACTAGATCCAAAATGTCACCTTAGTTGGGAACTGATTTGATTTATAAAGGGTTACGTGCCTCGAATAATCATTACGTGCCGCTCTATTCGAATAAATGAACATCTTTTATGTTGTTGTTTTTTTTTCTTTTTGCTCACTTGCTGATCGATTTAAGTGCGACATTCGATTTGTACGTACATGTAATTCTGATGGCCGTGCAAGGCTTGTTAGGTTGTCAAACTGTCATTTGCTGGTGAGTTTGCAGATAAATTGAAATAATCATAAAACCGGAAGTGGTGGCGTCGATTCGATACTGATTGCCAATTGCTGTATGGCGGGCTATAATCAAGGAAACCTATCTATTTGGCGTGTGGAATATTATATTTGTAGAAATTTTATGAATTGCGGAAAAAAATTAATAGATGAAGAGTTTGTAATAACTAATAACCATTTTGAATAAATAAAGACCTTAGAGGAAGGGAAAATACCTTATCTATCCTAACTGACATCCACATGGAGATGTATTTATCATTTTTTTCAAATCAATATCCCTTGGCTTGGTGAGCGTTATCTTGAACCCCTTTGTAATACGAAACATTGATTTTGCCATTTTTTCATTACGCACCCCACATAAAGCTAGTGGTATTGTCAGAATGATAATTTACGCGGCTTTGGAGTGGACAGTGTAAACGGTTTCGTCTAGATACATGGAGGAATGTGTTTTTGTCCCTTCGCTCTCCGTTGTGGTTTTCCTATTGCTTCCGTTTCCGGTTCTAGTCAACAAAATCCCCGGCTCTCGAAGAAAACGCAATAAACATGTCTCTCCATTTCCACCCCTTTTGATGAGTTTTAATTAAATCAGGAAAACTCAATGCACAATGACCTTTAACGAACAAAGAAAAGAACTTGCGGTTTTAAGCTAATCGCAACATTTTCCAAATGTCGGTAATTAAAATGAATTTTTTTACAACTGAATCCAAAAAAAAAAACGTTTTAGCGAATGAATTAAAATCGATATGACCGTAGTGAGGGTGTAAAGATGGCGAGGGGTGTAAAATGTTGTCTGTCAGAGAGAGGAGTCATTTGCGAGGCGTAGGCATTAAAAATCAGATTTATTTGATCACCCTCTCAAATTACGGCTATTAACTTTGCCTGTACTAATAATACCGCGTTCATTGTTCGACGACTTCCACCCCTGGAATAATGTTACAATAAAATGGGTGACGTTTTCCAAATTAACATTGTGTCTCTGTGACTACTGGATTACCAACCCTCAAATTTCTCTTCCGAATTTTTTGTGATTTATATATTATTGAAATTAGCTTTATTGGTCATTTGTTAAATATTTCGGTTTTACTTTTAAATTAATAACTGTTTTTATAGTCGTGATTAAAATGTTGCTAATATATTATGGTAGTTTGCACACAATATATTTAATTATAAATTGTATAAAATAATCGAGTATATGCGCTTATTTATTTTGATGTAGCTAAATCAACGGTAGGTGCGAAAACGATCAATTGATCTAATATATTTTCCTCTATACATTTTAAATAAAAAATGCGAAATATATAGAAATAGATTATATTATAACACTATTGTCTCTCGTCAATTTCAAAATTTGAATAGATACAAACCGAAATGTGTGATAGTAAAAATATAAGAGCACAAAGTATGGTAAATCCATTGTTCCACCCAGACTGCAAAATAGGAGGTGAATCTCTCCTGTTATTATAACCATATACCATTGTGTTCTGTTGGAAAATTAAAAATTATTTTTACAAAAATAGTTGCACAAAGTTTATTTCGCGAAATAAGCGCTATACATATACGATTAACATAATAACACGAATAAGCTTCAAGCATCACATCATGATCATGCCCTCTGTTACTGGATACGTATCAGACAAAGCTAACTTCTTTGTAAAATAATACCTCAATAAAAGTCGCGAAGGAAATTTATCGCAGGTGCATTAGTCAGATACCCGGCAGAACCGTGTAAAGGTGTGCAATATGTAGGTAGGGGAATAAGAATAGCAATGCAGATATCTAAATAAGTGTTAAAATATACGAGCAAAACGTGTTTTACTCCTGTACAGGAGCAATCCTTAATCTGTATTTTCTGAGGCGTTAAAAGTTGAACCAATTTCGCGACGCTCACCTCCTTTATATGCCAACTTCCTCCTTCTATGGCCCATAAAAATGTCTATGTATAGGTACGCTACACTTCTTTAGCATAAACTTTACAGAGTGTTCTTTATATACGGATACATTAATGTACCCAGTATAAGAGTATAAGACGAAGAATGGCATTTCACGAATTATACATTTATGCAAGCTATCAAGGCAATTTAGCTAGTTATTTCAGAATTTGCTAGCTAGTAATCAACTTGTGCGAAAATAGGTTAAACTCGTGCTGGGTACCGGTCAAAAAGTGATGATAAGTTTGTTGTTTTAATCCCCAAGTGTGCTCTCAACGTCATCATGCCAAGTGGACTAAATATAGTCTTTTGGACATTCGAGACCGTAAATTCTGTAAGACTCGCTATAAAATAAATTCAATGCGCGCCTTTTGGTTTAGTTCGGCGTCTTCAATTCAAAAGATAAACGAGCTAATAGAATTTAGCGCGCTTTGTTGTCAGTTATCCTGTTTATAAGTACGGTTTACTTGTAAAGTTCTTCCTTATATTCGATGCCAAACTGGTTAAATTCAATCGTGAAAATATTTCACATTTTCTCACCGAAGGAAATTTAATATTCTGGAGGCGGGGAGGGGGGGGGGGCGACAGCTTTTCCTGTTTCTTGTTATACAAGTTTCCCTCCCTCCCCTGTTGATTTTTAATAACAAAAAAATGGATTTTTACATTTTCCTTTGTTTAATTTAGGTGTTTTCTATTATAACTTTTTTTATTTAAATTTCAAAACAATTTATTCATTTAAAACAGCTTACGCCGGTGGTTGCTTGTTTAACTGTTAACAATTTATTTTAGTTAAAGAAATGTTCATTATGAACTGGTTTTTATTATTAATGTTACTATTTTAATTATAATTTTCTATGTAGCCAAAGCCGTCTAACCGAACCTAGTTAAATCTTGACTGATCAATCTTAATCAAATGAAGCAGCATGGGAATTGCCAATTGTTGTTATGTTATTCTTTTCTATTTTCTATAATGATATAAAACAGCATATATCACTGCCATATCTATAAAAAAGAATATTATTATAGTAGGATAAAAGCAAAAATCCATTGTTCCAAAGGTCTAATACCGTTAGTAGAAATCCTACATAGTTTCTCTCTATACACTAACCATCTGCATTAGCAAAAAAATATAAGTGTAATTTCGGGTAATTAGGAAGCCGAAATTTATTAAAGCCATTATCGTTTTAAGAGGCTACATATAGGTGTATAGTAGTTATTGGATGAAGGGAGCGTAGTGGTATTCGGTGTTGCCCCAGCCTAACAGTTATTGTAGAGTTCCCGCTTGAGCGCCCCATTTCGGTTTCAATCTAGTGAAGGCAAATTGATATCCGAGGGCTCGTATTTATTACCGGTGGTCCCACCTTTAATTAAAATTTCATCTACTATACGTAAATAACAACCTCTATACGTATTCAATGGCAAACATGATAAGCTCGGAGATAAACAAACGGGATACAAAAAAAAAACGGATTTTTTTGTGCCAGCTCGTAACAACAAACCTTAAAAAAAGTATGAAATATAAAACAGAAGAGTTACCGAAATGGTAAATGTACCCTGGCATTTTGGATGTAACTTTTAGATATAGCTATGAAGCGCATACATCGGTGATGAATAGTGATTATCATCGTAACAAACTATACATACGCCTGAAAAGCCTAGTTAAGAGTAGCAAAGCTTTTTAGTGAAAGCGTTGTGCGATGTGATATGACATTCCATGCGGGTTAATCAGATCAAAGCTGCAAATTATGATTAATAGCTGCTCGTTTTGCATATCGATCCAGTGAATCTTGCTGATATGTACGAAAGTTATCTTAGTGTATGCTTTTAGTTAATATGCTTTATAAATTTTCTTATATCATCATGGTATAGAGGATGAAGCGGAAAAACTTACTTATTTGAATTAATATTGATAGGATAGAGTGATTTGATTTTGATTATTTTGGGCCGAATTCCAATATCTTGCGCATTCCCATAGTAGTTGGAAAAAAAAGTATTGCTTTGGAAAACCCTTCGGACATTACTTTGAGGTAAAATAATTAACTCTTTCTTTTTTTCGGCTTTATTTATCATATTTTTTTTTCAGTTGTATCAATATCTTTTAATTGTCAGTTGATTTTATTTTAATTATGCTTTGCAATAACGTCCTTAATCATAGTTATTAAAATAGTCTAAGACTTTTAAGCCAAATAAGGCATGTAATATAGTTTCTTTTGTGTGCTAGTATGATTTCAAAATGGTCTTTTGATTAAAAAATGATTTTTTTTTTCGAATTTTCCCGAAACATCTCAAAGAATTTGCGCATTAAATAACTAAATTAAATGCAGTAGGGTGGTCCATTCTACGCCCAAGTCAGACTGAGCCGTAACTATAATACATGTTTTATCTTTTTCTTCTCAGATTTAACAAAAATGGTTATAATATATGTACAAGGAGCTACATTTTAAAATATTAAGATAATTTAGCTATCGCGTTCCATAGTCCCTCCGAATTTCAATACAGTGCGATCATTTAAGTAGTACCCCCCCCCTGCTAATTTCTAAACTAGGCAACTTATGAAGCTTAAATTCTAGAATATGTATATAGGCACTAGTCTGCCCTTGAAACTGTCAAA
>JASKGO010005856.1:0-10659 GCA_030556065.1 Holobus sp. GC000080
GTACATTCACTGCTTGAATCAATTACTCGCACTTATTTTTTTTTTCCAGCTAATGGAAAAGGGTAAACTATGCAATTTTGTTAATTAATAATAAAATAGCGGTACAAGTTGTAAAAATAAAAAAAAAATTATTTCGAAAAATTTTATTTTGGAATTTTTTATCGCTGGAAGTTATCGCTGACTTCCAGTCCGTAAAAAAAGAGTGGTTCCACTGGTAAGAAATAAATTGTTCGTTGTGATCGCGTTCTCCCAATAAAAACAGTGGCTTCTTTATTAAAAAAAATATATAAACGTCTAATTTAATAAAACAAAACTAATGGTTATTTAAGTTTATTTGATTTTTTGTTTTTGTTTTTTGTTTAGAGCAATAAAGTGAAATTAAATTGATTGCCAATTATCCCATCGACTATCTTTGTGGAACATAAATAGTGTCATTGTTATTTCTTTGTATTGCACAGCCAATTTTCTTAATGGATAATACAACAACAGGATATTACTATTTTTTTTTTTAGAACAAAAAAAAAAACAATATTTATCCAATAAAGTATTAGCAACATAAAACATGCTGGTCTTCTTTTTTAATTATAAAAAGATAACGGAAATGTGCTTCAATAAAACGCAGAGTAATTAAAAGGAAGTTTAAAACGTGAAATTAGAGAAATGCAAATAGTTGCAACTGTAATTGGCATTTACGTTTACTTTTCATATTTTTGCCCAAGTGATGATTAATTAACGACCTTTTAATGAATATTTAAAATGTAACGAGCTTATAATTAAAGCGAAGTGTAACGGAAATTTAGATGACTGTTTATTATAGTTTGCTGAGTGAAAACATGATAAACAAGTTTTCTAAATGCTTTCAGTCGAATACTTTTTTTTTATTTTTTTTTTATTTTTTTTTAAATATTTTTATATTACAATATTTTAACAAGTAAACATGTTTATTGCATAATTATTTTGCCGAAAATTTCGCAACGTTCATTGGAACATTTGTAAATTGAAATGAAATAAATGAAACTTATTAAAATTGATCAAATATTTTACATAGAAATTCAAAATTATTGTTGCACAACAATAGTGGTAATTAATTTTGAAAATTACATCAGAAATTAAATATTCCTTTAATATGAAATGCCCTTCATGAATATTTCATTCGACGGCAGAAATTGAACATTAATTTTGCTATTGATTGCTGAATTTTAAAGTGGAAGGAAGCAACCCCAACCTGTTCACAATACTCCTCGTTAAAACCAAATTAAAAAAACTTTTCTATACAGGAAAAATATATCAGTTTGTAAACTTAACTTACATGGTCTTCAATTGAATGTTCATGATTTAATTGCAAAAATGAAATAAGAGGGTAATAATCAAAAGTTAATTTTAATTAAAAATGCACCAAAAGTAATATTTGGAAACTTATTAAATGAAGTGTGAAAACGGAAACCAAAGTAAAGTAGAATAAAATGTACTCTTATTTAAACCTCGCCTTAATAAATATTCTCTTCTTGTGCATTTCCACAAAAGCAAATATTTCCCTAAAGAGAAATAATAACAATTCAGGCAAGCCGAGGGATAAATGCTCGTATATCATAAAAACGATACTTCACCCGGGTTCATTTTTAAAAGTGTTTCTCCAGCAGCACTGCATCTAACCACAACACAAGGCACCGATATTAAAATTTCGATTTTTTTTAAGCACAGTAATATACTTAAAATAAAACTGGGATAAAACAAATATATTCTAAACTCGAAACACCATAATAATTTTAAAATACAGTCTTCACAAACGGATTTTTATAGCTCTTTAAAAAAGTACGAAATTACTTGTACCTAGTGGTATTAAAACCGTAAAAAGGTCAACGTTAACGAAGTACTAAGTCAATAATACTATAAAAAGTTATTTGACATAGCGATTAAAAGGAAGTTACCTTCAATTTTTCTAATGAAAGGTTTTAAAAGCCCGGGTAATCCACTTATTTATATTTGAATTGACTGTACTGATCCTACTGTATATATATTTTTTTATACAAAGCATCCTAATGAGATAAATAATTGATCAAAAATCTGTCAATACGATTAAATTGGAAAATATTTTTGCAAATAAACTGCGAAATGGAAAAGCTGTGAAATTTCTGTTTCTTCCAGAATATTAGATATCTCAAAAACAATATTTTTATAATATAAGTTAATTTTTAAGTTCACAAATAATGAAAATACAAAACATTTAACAGTTGTTGAAATGTGAAGGCGCCGGGTAAAATTGCGTCATCGTCATTTGTTTTAGAATCAAGACATAAAATAATATAAAATTCGAATATTTCCTTAAAAAATAAAAATGTATTTTAATTCTAATCAAATGTAATGCCTCAATATTATTTAATTTATTCAAAATGAACCAGTTATGATAAAATATGTTATGTAAAATAATGTAATAGCAATCAGTAAAAATTTTCTTCAAAATAAATACTTTTTTAAAAACAAATTAATTTTAAAAGTGACCCAATTGTAACAATATTTTGTTTTTATTAATAAAAATAAAAAATTTACATTTTTTCGGAGAAATCTTCTTTATATAAATAGAATTTTCAATATTATAAAAGAAAGTGAAGCAATAAAAAAAGTAATCAGTATTGCTTCTAAACGTAAGCCATTTTTAATCGAAAAAGATTTGAAATTTAAATTTTGTAAGATAATTATGCGAGTGAGAACACAAAGTTCATATTTTAATAACAAATAATTTAATAGCGCATTCGGTATTCATTCGAATGAACTTTATAATGGCACACTCAGTATGAGAGAGTCATTTACTTAAAATAGCTGGGATACTTCTGGATTATTGTGCATATTTAATATCCTTTCATAAAAAAATTATTATTAGTTGAAATAAAATTGAAAATAATATTGAAAGCTAAATAAACACAAAAAATACTCCGATTGTCAATATATTGGATGTGAAGGCGCCGGGATTTAACAAAATACAAATTTGTGAAAAATTTTATGCAATAGAAATTATCATTCCGACTGACCCTGTTCAATCACAACCTTAAAAGAAAGTAGTTCTCGCTTTGCTCGCTTCAATTGTTGATTACATTGAAGACGTAGCAATTTTCAGTGCGCTTTTTCTCCATTCGACAGCGTAAATTCAGTCAGTTGCGCTCCAGTTCCACGCCGCTGCCGAACGCAAGCCGCCAGCAAAGTTCGGGAGCGGCATTTTCGGCAAAACACTCACGTGTCTACTTCCTTATTGTATCACAACACGTGCCTTATTAATATTACACGGATAATCCGTAAAGCTTTCCTTTCGACTCCGGGATTTAATTGAAAAGTTCCGAATTTAAACGGAATTAAAAAGTTATGTCGAACAGAAAGAAGTCCTTCGCTAGCCAATTCTACAGAGGATAAAAAAGTACACGAATGATTGACTTTAGCTCTCCACTTTTATTTTTAGCCTTAAGAAGCTGTGTTTCTGCAAAGATATACACTTTTCTTTTCTTCTTTTCTCTTCATAAATTATATTCGATGTACTTTTATCTGTTTAGTTTTTTATGAACTAAACTTGTATTTGCTTGGCGCGCCATTAAAGCATTAATTTTTTTCTTTTTGTTTATAGTAGTATTTACCTCTTTACCCTCAACTTTTTGTTTATTTTATCCGCGACGTATATTTGTTATTATAAGTCCTAATGGTTTGTTTATCCAGACATTCTTTGTACAGTAATGTTAGCGGCTACTGTTTACGTAAGCCAAGTTAAAAATTCAGATTTATCATTATTTTATGAATGCAAGTCGAGACAATTAGATGCAACGACGAGAAACGTAACAGAAAACTCTTTGGCAAATGCGATTACAATCGTTTGTTCTGTACACTGTTCCCGGAAACGAGTACAGTGAATAACAGAAATGTCAACTTTAAAGGGTTTGTAAATAGAAAATATTCAAGAGGGAATTCAATTTTGCTCTTTTCGCTTTGATGTATCAATGAAAATTATAAACAAATGTTTCCCTCTGCATTTTTGAGTCAGTTTTTGTATGCCTTTTTTACAGTGGGAATATAAAAGTAGTGGCCTCCTCAATTTATTCGTGAACTGGGCAATCTAATAAATTCAAGCTAGCAATTATGTTACAGTGAAATAAATAAATTAGTAATTATTTCAAATCCATTAGTAAAATGTTTAAATCACATATTAGAATAATTCTTTTTACAGTTATTTGCCTTAAAAAAAATAATTTGACCAAATCCCTATAAGTTGTTTTGGTGAAATGTTAATCTATAGAAAAAAAAAATAAGTTTTTTCCATATATAAACTTTTTTTTCTAATACATATATCGAAAAAACTGAGATATAACTTAATCCAATCCAACCTAATCAAATCTCAACAATCAACCTAATTGCAATTAATTTATAATAAGCGTTTCATTTTTTTAAATCATTTTTTAGTTTTAAATTGAAATATTTTTAGGTATTGATTGAAAATGACAAGCAATTATTGTGTAATAAATCAGTGAATGGATTAATTTAAAACAAAATTGACGGAAAACATATTTTTAGAATAACAATGACTCGAGAAATTAGAAATAGGGAAAATAATTATAAATTATCAATTAAAAATTACAGTAATTTTCCTTTAAAAAGTTAAATTATCCATGGGTTTTAGTAAAAAAGTTTTTTTTCAAATATTGCAAAATGCAACTACTCGATTTATCTAGTTTACAAATTAAAGAGGGGTTCATACATTTTTGATGTCCTATATAAATCAATTACAATCATTACCAAACCTTTGAAAAGCGAAACATGCCAAAAACAACTTTTTTTATAATCAAACTTTGTGCACTGATTTTTGAAAACAATTTTATAAAAATAAACGTTTTTTCAATCTCCAAACACTTAATTGAAAACCCCACCCGAAAGCAATAATAATAATAATAATAAAACACGAGCAGCAACCATAACATTTACCCCTGAAAATACGCTACAAATGTGCGAATACCTTCAGACACGAAGAAAGAAAAAATACATTTCTGAATAATAAAAAGGGGGTGGAAATGTGGAGGGCAAAAAACGCAAAATTCGATGGCTAACAGACAGCTTGATGTGCACATAAATATTGCGCGGATACATTCGTATAATACACATTTAGGAAGCTCATTCGCAGATGACACCGTCGGTGCGAGGCGCGCATTAAAAAGAAACGAACGCTATCACGCAATTATTCACAATCACACAAAAGAGTCGCACCCTTTTTCCCGTCGCACAGGGCTCTAATCACACACATCTCTAATGTGATGTGAAATTTTCATAATTTCCCGCCGACGTTCGGACGTCCAATCATAAATAGCATACAGAGCGCCGAATGTATTTAGGCGAATTGATTTTCACATTTCCCCGTCAAATCAACGATAGCTTCGCTGACAACTTTATTCGTGCCAATCAGATTACAAGGGTTCGTTTTATTATGCAAAATTTCATATCGCGCTTAAATATTTATTCTGTCGGCAACTAATATTTTTTGCAGCGACGAGCTTAAATACAGTTAGCTAATTTGCGGTTAAATGGAAAAGCACTTAAACCATTAATTTAACTCGGGGATCGCTTAAACTCTCGAGTTTTCGCGAAAATTTCATTTTCCATCAAATAAATTAGTCGGTTTTTAATCACACTAAATCTCCTAACTTTCTTGTTGAGTCAGCAAAAAGTTTAGTGAAAAAAATATATTAAATACCTTGCCTTGAATTGCAGCTTTTTGTACTTCCGCATCTAATTTCCTGTGACTCCTAGCTGAAACATCAAAGAACAATTATTAATATATGTAATATCATGCAGATAAAAACATTAATTTAGCATTATGAAATTAAATCTACGTTCCGTCGGTAATTTCAAAGGGTTGACAAACGCAGTCGATTCATTATATTGAAATTAGGGTGTCCTTCAAAACGCATTGTTCGTGGGGAAATCCCGCCAAAACAGTGGCGCATATTTACTCGTTTTAGTGTCCATCCGCCGCAGGAAACAAAGGACGCTTGAAGGAATCCCACACACATGTTAAATTAATTATAGTGGCATTGTTATCTCGATACGCAAATATTGTCTGCATGTTTGTTCTACGTTTTCCACTTTTCAAGTGTGTGGAGCACATACTACACCCATGCAGCCGTAGCAGAAAAGGGTGTGTACTCGCTCGGGGCGAAACCGAAAGGAAAAAAAAAACAGCGAACAAATGCAAATCCTTGGCAAATGTAGCTGAAACGAATGCACCGAACGTTTTTCTAATTCATTAAATTTCGTTTATCCTGTCGCAAGCTCTACTACTTTGTCATTGTTGGTATATAATGATTAATGAAAACGAGCTCTATTATTCATCGGGAATTCAAAGTATTCTTGTTTAAAGTCAACGTGCCACGTTTATCAACTGAACGAATGCGAAATTTCTAAAGGCGATGTCGCGATTTCCCTAAGCAAATACGATTTTAATGAAAATAGGCATCACGTTCTTCGTATTATTATGCTAATGGCGACTTTTCGCTAAGCAAACTTTCGCATAAACGACAAATCGCTCACGTTGGATATTAATGAAAATACATTTTCTCAATTAATTTTTGAATACAGTGCCATTCATAAATAATACTTCCAATGAATAATTAAAAAGTTGTAAGAATGTAAAATAAGATGACAATGTATAATAAGCAAATTTATAAAACTTGAGGACGCAAAGTAATTTTTACATTTTGAAAGCACAATTTTGTCCAACAGCAAAAAGTGATTAAAAATAATTCATTATTTGACGATTAAACAATATTTAAATATGTTTTTTATTCTGAAGTTAAACAGAAGCCTTACTCTTGGAAAAATAATTTAACTTTTTTGTCATTATTCAAAAACTTATCCATTATTTTTAATATTTTAGTACTAATAAATGAACCAGTAACAACTTGGTTTAATTTTGATCAGCCAGCCACAAAGGCAATTCCTTTTTTTTCATTATTTTTAATTTTTTCATCTAATTTTTCCTATAATTAATGCAAATAATTTTACTGAGTGGTTGGTGAAAGCGCCGGGAAAAAGAAGTGATTTAAAACACCATAAACTTATTCTCTTTTTTTTCTATTTCCAATCATTCTAAGGTTTATGGAAATGCTTTACCTTTATAAAATGCTTTAAATGTACTGATTTTTCTTATTTCATATTCTACGTGCGAAATATTTTTTGGAATAATCCTCCCTATTTATTTTCAAATTCCATCAATTCTTTTTTAAATAATTATTCCTGAAATATGTTGATTTTTATATAGATCAAACTATTTTTTCCTTTGTCATATAGTGATTAAAAACAAGTGTTTAATTAAAGTATCAAAATTTGGAAAATGTTCTTTTTCATCTCCGGGAAACATTACTTTCTATTCTACAGAAATTTTGGAAAATTAGCACAACCTAAAGAAACAAAAAATAATATTTTCTAAAAATAAAACATTTTACTTAAATTTAGAATGAAAAGAAATGATTTAAAAATTAGCCTTGGCAGATATATCCACCTTCATACTTGATCGATTAAAATTTCATATAGTTTCATAGTTTCAATTATGAATATTTAATTTAAGCAATTTTAATTAAATTAGCTAAGTTAGCCATCGACCGAGTTTATTTATATCTCCTAATGTTGAAACAATATACCCTGCAAAGGAAAATGATGATTGATATACCTATTTCCTAAATATAAATGCAAATAGCATATTTTAAAATTTCATTCACTCTAAATGTGAATATTACATAATTTTAATATACACACAGTAAGTTGTGGGAAGAACAGCGTTCTATTAAATATTGTAGCAAAATATAAAGCAAATAGGAAATTTTATTCGAAACATTTGATGGAAACCTGCACTATATTTTTCATATAAAGAAAGCAATTTGCTGGAAAGATCAAAATAAGAAAGTGTGTTTATGCGAAAACATATTTACTTTACATTGTAAATTTGGCGAAACAATGTGTACGGTAAGCAAGACGTGATGTATCGTACAACAGGAGGGAAATTCACGCCGCACGTGCATTTGATATTAGAAGAAACGGTGATTTATATGCAGAAAACTAAATTTACCTCTCCACGTGAAAAAAGTCCACTTTGAGCGAAAGCAAATCTGGCGACCTTTCCAGTTTTCCGGTCTGCCTAATATTTATTAAACATTCATTTCGTAATTTTCATTCGTAATGAGCTTTTTCATCGCTTATAAAGGGAGATAGTAAACAGTATAAAATAAACACGGGAATCATGGTGAAACGAGTAAGAAGAGCTTTTAGGTGGAATTTCCATTAGACTAATTTGGGGAGTCTCTCAATAAGAGTATATCTAAAATTTGTGTCTTTTCGGCGGGCTGCTCCATAGAAATTCTGCGGCCAGACGACGTTTATTCATTTATTTGTTTAGCTTTTTCGTGGGACAAACCCAATTTATTTATGGGAGCCACAAAGGAGTCCTTTGTCCACGACCTATGCCGCACTTTTCATTAAATCACACGGATCTCATCTAATTTAGGAGCCGCCATTTGAATTATCTCCGAAAGGGCCTAAATAATTTATTGCTAATTACGCAATGCAGTATCTGATACGTCTGTCATCTATGCAATTAGCCACCTAAACTTTAAGTGAATCAATACCGACCGTGCATACATTATATTATGAACACCCATATAATTAAAGGAGAAATAATAATCAATCTCTAATTAAACGCGCATTGTTTGCCGTGCCGAATGTTGAAGAATGTTGTTCGTCGGCGTTTGTTTCTGAGAAAAGTTCATTAGAGAAACAAAAGGGAAAGTCAATGAAAATTGATCTCTCTTAATTGAATTCCGAATAATATTCTTTCTGAAATTAAAACCTGACGCAAGAAATTCTCCCTGATTGCGCAAGAAATCGTTATTCCGTTGGCAAAATTATTTTCACCTGGGGATTTATTTCGATCTATGTGTGCGGAAAATTTAATTAAACATTTTCGAAATAAATATTTCAAGTTTATTAGATGTTGGAGAAGTTGAAAGGGTCGCCATCCCTTTTTTTATACGAATTATTAAAAGTTTTCTTAAGATCCGAAAATGCTTTCTTAAATTTCACGTCGGACTAATTAAAACGTTAAAACGATTTGCCAGCCTAACTTTGCAAATTTACAAGACCGTTAATACAGACTTCATAAAAATTACCCTTTTAAGAGATTTGTTTTTCATCTCCGCATTTCTATTTTTTTATTTTTAATGAACTCGGTACTTGAAATTATTAATTTTTTATTCTGCTTAGAAACTTAGAAATTATTAGAAGAGTTTATGCAATTAAAACTGTCCGAGTGAAATGTTTATTAAATGAAACAGAATAAATGCCGTAAAATTGTTCAAATTAAAGTGCAACGTGTAATTAAAACTGAAAGTAAATAATTAAAGTTGCAGCCTTATTCCAAAAGTTTACTCTCAACTCTACACTACGAACTAATATTGTGATAAAATTTACTATTAACTGCAGTAAAGCAAGTAATGCGGCCAAACAAAAATACAATAATGTAAGACTAAAATCAACTGAAAATATAGCCAAAGAAAGCTGGAAAATAATAAATGAAATGAGATGCTCAAAACAAAAGAATCACCAAAACATTGAAATAATGAAAAAGAACAAAGAAGGAGAAATTATAACTGGAAAACTAGAAATCTCTAATGAATTTAACAAATTCTTTTCCAACATCGAAGGAGGAAGAGTCAAGTCGATCAACGAAGCAATAAACGACATTCAAAAAAGGGGTACATCATTCTTCTTAAAACCAGTGACAAAATTAGAAGTAATAGCAAAAATAAACGAGATTTGTAAAAAAAATTCGACAGTCATCGACGATATACCTGGGAAACTAATACAAATGGTGAAGAATGTAATTTCAGAAATACTAGCACAATTAATTAATCAAAGCTTTGTGAAGGGAACATTCCCAAAGATACTAAAAACTTCCAAAATAATCCCAATATACAAAAACAAAGGGGACGCCTCACAATATGACAATTATAGGCCAATTGCACTCCAAATGCAGTTTGGCAAGATTTATGAATCAATATACAACGACAGACTGATACATTTTCTAGAAACGAAGCAGTTACTATCAAAAACGCAAAACGGATTCAGGAAACATCGGGCCACTCAAGATGCAATAAACGAAGCAATAACTAAAGCAACAAAAGCTTTAAATGAGAGGCACGCCGCAATAGGACTCTTCTTCGATATGAGCAAAGCTTTCGATTTGGTAAACCACAATCTCTTACTACAGAAATTAGAAAAATATGGAATCCGGGGTAAACCACTAGAATGGATTACATCATACATAACAAATAGAAAACAAAAAGTAGAGATTGAGGGTATAAGTTCAGAAGCAGCAACACCCTTAAAAGGTCTTCCTCAAGGATCCTGTCTATCGCCTACGCTATTTATCCTATTTATAAATGATCTGCCAAATATTGTTGAAACGGACACTGTTGTACCGATACTATATGCAGATGATATAAATGTAATAATAACTGCGAAAGAAGAAAAAGACCTCATTTCCCAGGGACAGAACACTACAACGAAAATCGAGGGTTGGTGTAAAAACAACGGCTTAACAATGAATTGCCATAAATCAAAGCAATTACATTTCTACACAGA